>VZRJ01002165.1:130448-214618 GCA_013397565.1 Ptilonorhynchus violaceus | reverse complement strand
CCCTCCTGCCTTCCTGCCTTCTGCTCCCCTCCTCTCCCCTCCTCTCCCCTCCTCTCCCCTCTGTAGATTGGAAAGTAAGCATGATTTTTCTAAGTGCCCCTTTGCAGGAAAGAAAACTTATTTTATGGAATGGAAAGAATTGTATCCTCTAGAAGCTAAAGAGTAACTTGGAACCTTTTACCTTCCATTACTTTGTCAGCCATCATAACTCTTCCACTACTATAATTGCAGCTCTCATTTTGCCCAGGAGAGTGTATGAAATACAACCTGCAGCTCCAGGGGGAAAGCACTGCTCTTCAGTTTATTATGAGAATGCCAGTGCTCAATCAAGGCTGCCTCACTAACATGTCCCTGAAGAGAAGAAATGTATCTCCTCTCTCCAATTTTATCTTTTTTCCCATTTGCAAAATACATTTATTGAATTGTCATTTTTAGTCTTATTTAGACAAGGAAGCTCAAATATAGCAAATAATCTCTGATGTTAATTTTTGCATTGCATCTTCATCTGAGGTAAATTAACAATAGTCTGATGCTGCCAGCAAAGCTAAATGAGTCTTTACTTGATAATGGTCCCACTTTGTTGTTTTTTTTTAAAAAATAAATAGGGTAAGGATCTAGAAATATGAAAAATAGAGTTTCTTCTGGTTCTTATGTTTTTATGTCTAAAATGCTGCTTTATTCTTTGTACATAATTTGTATGAAAGCAATTATGCTTTGAGAAGTATATCATATACTCTTGTGACAGATCTTTATACCATACTTCTTAATGAGCACATCTGTCTCAGTAGCACAGTATAAAACTATTGCTGTTTGTGAAATCTGCACCAAGGAATCAAACCTGGAAAGAAGGAAAAAGGAGGAGGGGTTTTCTAAATGTGTTTTCCAATTGTAGTGGATAGTAGCTTCATACAATATAAAGAGTCACATAAAAAATCCTCTTCATTTATAAAAGGATACAACATGAGATACATAAAAGAATGTGTTCCTTTGTTTGGTCCAAAAACGGCATGTCAGAAAAAGACATTTGTTGCAAGATACAGTTTGATTCTATTGAGATAATGCATGAATTAGAAGCCACAGAATTTAGACCCTTAAATTGGGTGAAATGCGTAAAAGAATGCGGGATAGAGAATCAAACTTTTCAGGAACCACTTATGTGGCTTTGCAAAAAGACAGCCCATCAAAAAACATCAGTAGCTTGATGTTTTCTATAACAGCCAGTGAAAAGCAACCACATGTACAGGTACAGAAGAAAGCATAATATTAGTTGAGGAGGATTACCCTGATAAAATGTATGGCACGCTTTTCTTTGGAGTAGCGTAACAATTCATTCTTGTTCCCTTCATAAGTGTTTCTTGTTGTCTCCATTATTTATGCATTGCTGCTTTTTTTCTTTGCTTGTTATAGACAAATAAAAACCAGGCCAAATTGTCTCTCCCTTTTGTGTATACTGTTGTTCATAACTTGAACAATGATGGGGAATAGGACAAGAGAAGTAACCACTGATAATCATTTCACCATGATTCAGAGAAATCCTTCATCACCTTGTTGGTTGCTTTGGCTTTTCTTCTCTATTTTCTTGCTAAATCTGTGAGCAGGCACTCAGGAAAGAGAGTATTCTTCTCAGAGAAGATTTCAACCAAAAAAAAAAAGTTCTCTTTGCTATTGTATGATGATATTTGAATATAGTCAAATTCCCAACCCAAAGACATGTCCAGGGAGTTTAAAGGTTTGCTCCTAAAGTACATGAAGGGAATACTGGCAAGTGTGGCCAATTTAGAGCTGAGCAGGAGCGAGCAGACAAGGTTTGCAGGGCCGGTAGTGAACACACCTGCTTTGTGCCAATGGCTGGGGAAGGTATTAACTGGTGAGCTCCTATGCTTCTATCTAAATACAGAAAAACAATCTAAGATCTTCTGGCATGGTGTTCCTCACATAGGACCTAACCTTTGAGAGTGCTTTACTTCTTGGTTCACTATCAACAACTTCCCTCTGGAGCATACGAGACTGATTGTAGCACACATGTGGCAGTTGATGTTTTATTTTCAGCACATGAAAGGCCTTGCAGAAAAAGAAAAATTTAAATTGCATTTTTTTCTCATGAAGCAAATTTACCTTGTAGGCTTCATAGAAAATAACTGTAACAATTGCCTGCCCTCAACAAGGAAAAGAAAAAATGAATGAGATCTAGTGTCATTATATTCACTTCTTCTGGAAACTTCACCTAGTAATAAATTGTATGTTTTTTTTAAAAAAAATTCTTTCCAATTTCTGTTATTCTGATCTGGTCCCGGCTGAATCCTTGTTACTTTCCTGTTGAAGGAGGCTCAAAGTTAAAGCATGCTCTTCTGGGGAACAACAGCGTCTCTTCTGTGTGTAGTACTACAAAATATCCTCGCTCTATTCTGGGTTCCAAGTCAGGTTTACCCTCAAACGAAAATCCCATGTGTGTTCAAACACCTGTCCTGGATTCTCACCCTTTGTTGCGAAAATGTCAAGAAATTACCTCTAGAAAAAAATTGAGTCCAGTGGAACTTTGGTATTATGGATTAGTACAGTTGGCCAGTGGTTCAAAATCATGATCAGTTATTGATCTTCCAGTCAGTACTGTATATATTCATGAATCATGGGTGAGACACTCATATGGAAAAACACCTGGTCAAGGTCACCAGCAAAGGATTCCAGAACCAGTGGCACATAAAAAGAGGAAAAAAATATTGTATTAACAGCAATGTCAGATTCCTTCTTCTCAATAATACTTTTAACAAGATAAACTGTCAATAAGTAGGTAACATTACATCATAAAAACCCTCTAAATTTATGGCTACATTACAAGCAGCCAGGATGCATTGCCAAATACAGTATATTAACTTTTTAACTGTAAATCAACTTTACAGTTTGCATGTGTTAAAACCATTTCTTTTATACTGCTTGTAACACTTGAAGTGTCCCCCTTTGGCAGTAACAAGGGATGATTTTCAACCAAGAGAACACTGGGCCCAGCGAACAAGCTCTGAAGTAGATTTTATATTTCGCAAAAGCTCAGCTGAAGAGAAAGCGGTGAAAGTGTCCAAACACAGGATACTCATGACTTTATATGTTGTGTGGTTAATGTGCTTGCTTTCCAATAGTTTGGTAGTTTCAACATAGAAATTGTTTCAGTCTGAAAGCAATAAGCTTGCTAGGTTGAAAAATGAAGACAGAAGGAAGCTGTACATCTCTTCTGGACCCCACAGACTGAATATTATTTGTTTACTTGTGTGGAAAGTTAAATTTTTGGCACACTTTATTGAATGGAAAAATATGTGTAAAAATTATAGCGATATTCAGAACCTGAATGCTAAAAATGGAGTTTTGTACAATATTTGTAAGCAAGTGTTTCTGCTCAATTCCATTAGATATTTTCAGTTCATTAGAAATCTGCTATACAGATTTCCACTTTTTAAGGATGTGTCTTTAGAATCTAAGCTTCAATATCTTAGTCTCTTAAGGGAAAATTTAAATAAATTGTTGTCATTTACAAAACAATCCAAAATGGCGATTAATTAAATTTAACGTTTTAAACTTTTAAGTTTTCCTAGTATATAAACATAACAGCTTAACTGTATACAAATTCTTTGATGAAAAAAATTTAACAGAACTTAATTTGACTTTGGAGAAGATGGCCTAGGAGACACCCTTAGACACACTTTGGAGAAGTTCGTCTTGCTGTTCCTTATTATGAGTGTGAAAAACAAAAAAAAAGACCACCAAGAACTGTCTGTGTCTTCCTACATGAAAATGTAACTAGTGATGTAAAAATTACAGAAAATAAGAGAGAGAGAGTAATTTGTGAAAGGAAACATTTTCAAAGTCTTCCATTACGTATGAATGAATCTTGAAGATGCCTTTTCTCTGTGGTCCTGCTTCTGGCAGTAATACATCTGTGCTTGACAATGTTTGAATTAATATGTTTAACTCTTGTTGAAGAACTGTAGAACATTTAATAAAAAGTTTCTATAATATCCTAAGAGAGCAGTGTTCCAGCAGAAATCCAGAAAGAAATTAGTTAAATGAATATGATTTTGTACATGTGGACTAATTCAAGAAGACATAACGGAGGGTCCTTAAAAAAGGATTGTATTTTCAGGCATCAGTGATAGTAAGATAATTACAGATACTTAAGGGATGTTTCTGGATTATTTCAGAGTCTAACAGTGAACTGTTTGTGATTTTGAATTATGATTCCTTCCCCTGCATTTATACATTTTTTAAACACCTTAAAGTTCTTGAACAAAATTTTCATATTTTTTTCTGTAAAACTCAGTGGGTGGTTGTGAAGCTCAAGACAGGTTAAACTAAGTCTGGTTTTGAGAGCTTTGACAGGTATTTCATGAGTGTCTGAGGTTCTGCAGTTCTTAAGAAATGAAAAAAAATGTAAATTCAGAAATACTTGTATGAGCCAGAATACAAGAGAGAATTGAAATTTAAACTAGGGATATCACTATTTCCAATTTTCATATCAACAGGCAGCTGACTGGCAGCCAAGAAACCCCTCTTATAAACATCTAGCAGAACATGGGCTATTAACTACTGTGACTGAAAGATTCTTACTTCCTTGCCTATGTGCGAGTTAAAACATGTGAAAATGTCTATTAAAACATGAGTCGTCTCATCATGAACAACTATCAGGCTAGTCAGGCTTGATTTATCCTAGGTAAATTCATGTTCGTCTTCAAAATCACTGTTTGGAAAATGTGTGTCTGAAAATGTCTTTTGAGATGACTTTGTCTGCAGTCTTCCTGGGTTTAGGCTGAGTATCTTCTTGATTTTCACCCTTGCTCTTCTTGAAGATGGATACATTTGCCTTCTTTATTGTTGATAGGAAACTTCTGGGATTGCTATCACCTTTCAAAGATTACTTACAGTGGTTTTCTGATGATATCTGCAGGAATCCGTGGGGATGCATCTTATCTCATCCTGTGGACTTGTTCATGTCCAGATGGCTTAAGTGTTCCCTGTTATCTTGTGACTGATGCTGTATTACCACAGATTCTGCAGTGCTACCACACCCCAGCATTTCCAGTGACGTCACAGACATCTGAGAGCGTATGGACTAAATTTCTCCTACTTAATCTTCCTGTGCTTGTATTTGGGTACAAACACTTGAGATAGGTTCTAGCTATATCACCATCTGAAGCAGAGTGAGAGAGACGGCCCTGTTCTTTGTTTCTTCTCTATGTTCCCTTCACTCTCTTTCCCTTGTGCACCATCCTTGATGCACCTAGCTTAGAATCATAGAATCATAGAATAGTTTGGGTTGGAAGGGGTCTTAAAGATCATCTAGATCCAATTCCCCTGCCATGGGCATGGATGTCACTCACTAAACCAGGTTGTTCAGTGTCCCATCCAACCAGGCCTTCAATACTTCCAGGGATAGGGCATCCAGAACCTCTCTGGGCAACATGTTCCAGTGCTTCATTACCCTCTGAGTAAAGAATTTCTTCCTAACATCTAATCTAAACCTAGTCTCTTGCAATTGAAAACCATTGTCCCTTGTCCTGTCACTATCTGCCCGTATTAAAAATCCCTCTTCCTCCTTGATCTAAACTCCCTTAGGTACTGGAAGGCCACAATGAGGTCTCCCTGAAGCCTTCTCTTCTCCATGCTGAACAACTCTAGCTCTCTCAGCCTCTCTAAATGCAGGATGGTTGACAGATCAAAGCATTCTTTTTCCTCACAGAACATCTACTCCTACCGTTGCTGCAAGAGGAAAGAGTTTCACTCTAGCATGATTTTAACTGTGGGTCCTCAGCTAGCATTCCTAACAGCAGGTAAACTTCAGCCTTTACTCTTTTGTGCGCAATAAACAAGAACATCTTGGAAATCTCTTCGATTATGTTATGGTTTGTTTTGTTTTTTCAAAATCTGTGTGAAGAAAAAGTACAAATATTTTCTAATTAGAATTTGTTTAGAGTTCCCTATGGCACCTTAAGAAACTAGAGATCCAAAATTCTGTCATATCCAGAATTACTGACTGAAATACTGAAAAAAAAAATCCATTTCAGGATTCATGTATTTTACAAACAAAGGAAAACTACAAGAATGAGCCAAACAAGAAAACAGCTAGCAGATGCTAGGCTTATGGTGTACAACATACAAATATTTTCCTTCTGAGGGCACTTCTATTATTTACAAAAGAAAGTTTAGAAAATAAGTGGTGGCAAGCTTCTGGGTTGCTAAGAATTCCTGAAGACTGAGCTAAAGATTTTAGTTTAGTCCACATAGCAACTATTTGGAGGGGGCCTCACTTTTTTTGCAGTCATCCTAATTAGGAATTTACTTCACTAAAGGTAAAAAGTCCAATGTAAGAAATATAAAATGTATTCCTATTAAGAATGACCTTAAAAATGATAACTGGTTTTGTGTTGCTATAAAGCTTTTTTTGATAGGAACATTTTCATGCTTAGCCCCAGATTTCTACAAACTTACTGTGTCAAAGCCTCTCTAGGATTCACAAAAGACCAAATTCCAGCCATGCTGACAAAGAAGCTTCCCTGTGCTTATCTGTGCAATTGATAGCAATTATCTGTGGCTCTGCCACTCTACAGTAACTTCTGGAAGAGCAAAAGGAGGGGCATACAAACACCAAATATTAATCTAATTTGTATCTTTTTCCTCTTTTTAACATAACTGTAAAAAAAAAAAAAAGAATACGTCATAGTGATTCAGGACAGTCACAGTAAATAACAAGTCAGAAGGCCAGATAAATACTGAGCTGCAAAACCTAGAATGTGTAGCAGTCTGTTTCAGGACTTACAATCTGTTGACCTGTATATAAGGAGCCTTTTGGATAATTAGCAAATCTGTGTGAATTCAGGAACATGAGAACATGGCCAAAAGAAATAGGTGGAACAGTTCTATGACATTTGTAGTAAAGGTCTTTGGAAGCTGTTTGGAAAATGCATTTCCATGCATACAGCTGAACACTGATGGCAAAACAAACACATCCCAACTATTTACATCCTTGCAAATAGTGCATGGGGGAGAAGGCCAGTGATAAAATCCTAAAACAAACAGTGTTGTGTTTTGGCTGTGGAGGAACAGTTACGGGCATGGAAAAGAGTCTGCTCTGACACCACTGATGTGAGAATGAATCCAGGAACATGTTAGCTGGAGTATTTTCCACAAGTCTGAAACATCCCACAGCTGCAGCATTTGTTTAAATAGACACTTGTTTTTTGAGTGAAATTACTTAGTAAAAATGCTGTGAAAACAACAAAGGCAAGTAAGTTTATGCCAGAGATTTGTAGCCAGGGTTCTTTACATAGCTGAGCATCACAGATGTGACAGCAATCAAGTGCACAAGATTCTCTTTTCCTGTGTTAATTGTTGTGGTGAAATTGTTTGTGAAGTTTGGAGAAGTCAGTAGAAAGCAACTGGGAGTAAGGAACATAGTCACAGACTCCTGGCAATTAATGAAACAGAGCTGAAATGTAAACAGCACAGTGAAGGTAGAAGAATTTCTTACTAATCTTTCTGTTATTCTTTAGTAAAATAACCTTTTTCCCAGGGTAATGCTCTGAGGTAATGAGTTTAGAAGAATATTTCCAAGAGCTAATGCATCAGATCAGGGACACATGGGCTTGTAGCATAACTGGTGAAGGACACGATTAACACCGGTGATGGCCATGCTGGATGGCTCAAATATCAGTGCACGAGCTCACCACGGAACAGGTAGGAGAAAGAGTGCTGAGAATCCTAAAATCTACTTTCTTCTAAAGAAAACTAGCTTTTTTTTTGGCCTGAATGCTGGTATCGAACAGATGGCTCATGCAAATACGATGGAAGGAGGACTGGGGAATGTGTCCATGAAATAACCAAAAGGGTCATAGTAAATTATAAAAACTTCGGTTTTTGAAATAATTATCTTTCTTTTTTGCCATCCCCAGTGTTTCTCCATGTTTTCATCTCTTTTTTCTTCTTCAATATTTAAATGCTAGTCCTACTGTAAATACATTTTATTGCAGAAAGGTGTATTATGTGCTCCATGATGACAGAAACAGTGGTAGAAATAAACCCATCTCCTCAAATATCAAGGGCTTTCCAGCATAAATTTTCTGTTTTCCCACACCTGTGTGGTACTAGAGCAAAATCTTCACAAACTCAACAACATATGGCTTCTCTCAGATTGCAAAGACTGCAGATAAGCCCAGCTTCCTTTCCTTGCTCTCCTGCTTTGATCTGCAGCCTGAGACACAAGTCAGCTTATTCACTGCCATGTTTCTAGGAGCTTGGGCAATCTAACTCTTAGTACAGATAGAGACCACTTAATTTTGGTTTGCCAACTAATTTCTTTAATTCTTTCAACTGTTCTTATTCTATAAAAATTTTCTGTCACAAATCCACCTACGACTGTTATCAAGGTTTTCTATATGATCACAGTTTATTTCCTCGTATCTTTCTGGTTGTGTATCTCTGGCATATTTTCTTTTTTTTCTTTGTTTCTTTACTGGCATTTTCTGAGAATGACTTGCTATTTATGGGCTCTCTTACCTTTTTTTTTTCCCCCTGTTTCTGACTGGTTTTGAACTTTTTTTCTAAATTGACATCTATGCCTGATGTGTCATCTTCTCTGTTTTCTTTTCCACCAGTCCTAATGTTATTGCCAAAGCTTATCAACAATGATTTAATATGACAATTCCCTGTAATTGTGAAATGCTGTATACTATTTGCTTTATAAAATGCTCTAGAGTCAGTCCAGTGCCAGTCCCCATGATGTTATAGTAGAAATACACTGATGCATTTGAAATCTATTTATGATTACTTTTGTTCCACTTTTTTAATAATAATAATAAAAATAGTATTTGGTAGCCTTGTTATTTGAGCAAAATAATTTTCCTTAACCAAGGTTCATGTCTTAACTCAGTTGAGAGACATAAAAAGGCACTTGGGAGCCTCTGTATGTAAATTCTCAGTGATGCGAAGCCAATTCATTTTTGCATCATTAAGCAAGAAAGATGAGGTGTTGATTTTCCAGGTCAGGTGCACTGCCCTTGTCCCTTTATTCCAATATTGTTAAAAAATCTTCAGCCGGCTGTAAAGGAGTGAAGAGATCGAGATGTTTCCGAGTATGAAGGAATCCCAAGCTAGAGGAAAGTAATTTTTATGCCACTGATCCTTCACTGCTATTGCAGAAGGTGTTTTGGGCAAGGCAGAAAAGGAGCACGCTGCATTCTGCCAACCTTTAGCAAAAGAGCAATGCCTGTGATAATCCCAACAGAACATTTCTTAGGAACCTTTGCAATCAAAAGTGAACCAAGCTGGGGCTGACTCTTCTCTCTCACATTGCTTTCCCCCTGTCAATATCCAGGGAAGAACTCAATCATTATGCATGTTTTTGGAGAGGCCAAGTTTATGTATTTACAATATATAAATGCTACTAATAAGGTTGTGTAATGGACTGAACATTATTCTAGTTAATTGTCTTTGAGATAATTGAATTATTTTCTTGATATTTTCACCCGACAAGCTTCGTACTTATCTTGCTTGATTTTTGCATCAGAAATTCTTCCTGTCTACTTTGGAAGTGAAAAGGATATAGATATTAAGCTTTGTGAAAAATAAGAAATTCATCTAAGTAAATGGAGAACACACAGAACTATGGAAAATCCTGATTCTAGGGCGTCTGCTTCAGTAAAATATGTGATGACATTTTACCTTGCATGTGCTAACTCTTCTCAAAACACAGCACTGTAAAAAGCTACTGAGAAGAAAATAACTCTACCTTAGCTGAAACCAGGACAATAGTGTTGAAGCCTGGTATAGCATCTGAATGTACATTTTTATCTACATCTGGCCTCTAAATTACTGTAAGTAACTATAGGCTTTGATATGTTGTAGAATAAAGATCCAGACCTACTACCATTTCTTGTTAGAGGTTGCATTATAGACTATAAATGTTCAGAAATATATATGTTCATATAAAATGAGTGTTTTTCAAATGTTTTTAATTTTACTGGTGTCAGTTGTAAAGCCTGCTTCCCTCCCATAGGCTTCTGGCACATGATCAATATTACAGATCAGTCATAAAGGGTGGGGATTGTGCAAAAATCAGGTACAGACATAGTTTCCTTCTAGATCTGAGCACTTGAAACTGTTTATTGGTACAGTTAAATTTATTTTTAATGGATTTTAATGGCTAAGCAGCCAATTCAATGCCCACAGGAGTCAGAAAAAACTACTCTGAAGCAGTACAGAAACACTGAAAAGAGAAGCTATTTACATAGCTCTTATTTCTTTGAAAAGTTACACTACTGTCTTACCAAAACTTGGCAGCAAGGTAAAAAGAGAATTTTAGTAGGTTAAATCTATCATGAAGGAAAAACCAAAATCCAACAACAAAAGTGTGGATTCAGGGAAATCCAGTCTTAAACTGTTCAACTCTGCCTTCAGATTCTTTTCAGAAACGTTTCCTCTCAAGACTACCAACAATTTTTCACTTATATTGTCTTTCTTGTGAAGTGATGAAATCACCCCAAATGAACTCAGCTCAGCATCACCAAGGTGTTGTTGGGCCCAGATGGGAATGCTTACAGGGAGGGAGGGAGGCTCTACCCATGTCTTCACCCTTGGGAATTCTGCTTGGTGTCTCAAGGGCTGCAAACAATTGATCCTTCCTTAGCACACGCTTATGCTACTCTCTAAAATACTCTTGGTAGGGCTGCTCTGTTATGAGTTTGGCCAAAACAATCAATGTCTTGAGAAGGAAAGCTCTGCTAGGAAAAAAAACCCTTAGAACTTCTATGAACTCTGCTAGTAAATTTTTTTTTTTTAATCTTTCTAGTTAAAATTCTCTTAAAAATAAAGGGTACAATCTACAGCAACTAAATCATCACATCTTTTCCTACAGACAGAAAATGCAGGTATATTAGGCCTTATAGAAAGCAGCCATGGTCATCCAAATGCACATCCAGTAATTTTTATATTCTTCATTCCATTGGTACTAATAATCGTGTTCCTACCAAGGCCATCTAGGAAGACAAATGATTGTATCAACTAGGGTTTCTACAGAAAAGGGGTATGAGACGAAGAATTTCTGTTAATACTATTTATGGAGAGATAGGTTTTGCAGGTGTTTCATGTTATATATTTGGATTTCCAAATCTTCACCTAATATTTTTTCTTTCCATAGTGACTATGGTAGATTAATCTTTATCCAAATATCCTTAAAAAGAACATTATACTTCACCTTGCCAAAACTGCATATGAATTTTGAAACAGAGAAAATGTTCATGTTTGCTGTAAGAATTGGCACCCATTCTGTATCACTTCAGGAATGGTTCCTGCACTACTAGACTAAGAAAAGGATAAAGCTTAGCTTTAAAGGAAAATCCATTTATAAAAGGTGATATTTATTTATTTTTTAATGCTTATTAAGCAGAAATGGCTCTCTCCTTGTATACCAAAATTAATTTTTTTCATTCATACTTGTCTACTAGTGCCAAAAAGAAAAATAATGATTTTGGCACTCCTTATCCTCTCTCTGTAGTTTGTGGAGGAGAGCATAAGCCAAATTCAGACTCGGTGTGCATATGATATAAGTAGCTCCCTGAAATCCAGTGTAATTGCCTGAGTGTAACATGATGGGCTGTACATGCAAAGGTTACAGAAGATCAGGCTGATGGCAAGAAAAAAAAGTCAAGAAAAAGTTTCTATTCATATTATAGCAAGTCCTTCTGGCTTTTGAGGTACTAAATAATCTTGCCCTTTCAGCAGTGTTCAGCTGCATACTGGCTCACATTGCTCAAAATTTGGTCAGCTTGGTCCACTGGAAACAAGGGCTCAAAACTGTAGGAGTGACGGTGAGTTCAGCCAGAAGGAAGAGCGAGGACCATGCCTCCTGTCAATAGGGTGCTGCACCATCCAGAACTGGCATGATGGACTGTGGGTTTGTCTCACGATAAAAGGAAATCATTTTGACGACTGTCATGGACAGTCTGAGAGATGTATTTTTAAGGCAGGTCTTCTGTATACTACTTCACATCAGTGGTGGGGTTAACAGGATCAAGTATGGCATTTCTAATGTGTTTTACATAGTAAAGGCACACCAAAGTTGTGCAAATCAGACTAAGAAGGTGTGTAGCAGATATCTGCTACCCATTATTATTACTATTATTATTGTTACTATTATTATTGCTAGTACTACTACTACTACTACTATTATTGTATTATCCCGCAAGAAAGTGACAAAATAGAACTGGCAAATTAGTGTTTCCTTTTTTTTTTTTTTTTTGTTAACTACATTAAATAAAGCAGTCATGTGAAATAATCAAAAACTCACTAGCAAAAAAAGTGTTCCTAAAAAGAGAACTCTGGGAAATTAAGTCATCTTTATAGAAGCTTCCTGTTTACTCTTCCACATTCATTCTTCTGGCTTTGACTGAAAATTCATGTACATTTTGGATGTTTATTATACTTGACATCGCTCATAGTATAACTGGTATTACACACTTCACTCAATTCCACTGCTCCACCAGATTCTGTTTTTTATTGTTTTCCTCTCAGTCCTTTTCACTTCTGAAAAATGTATAACTTTATGTGTTCATGTATAAGCCCATTATATGGGCCATTATATTGCATGTATTTCTAAGTATGTGCATGGGAAACACATTTCTCCCTCTCAATGTGTTTATTTCTGGAAAGAACGATTTACTAAAGAAATAAATAATGTTTGGGGTAAGTGATAAAAGCTGAAAATAATTTTATGCTAGTGAAAGCTGAATAAAGATGAGTGTCTAATTAAATTCAGGTAATACTCTAATTTAGGACTAAGTAAAACTATTAGTAGGATCCTTTTGACATTAGCTTGAGACAATATTGAACTGTGGAAATATATAAAGATCTCCACTTAGGTTTGTAAAATCATGAGATTATAACTTCCCTCTTATGCTTTCATCAATTAAGATATCTTTAGTAAAATCAGAAACACAACCTACTCTGAGTACTCTACGTTCATATTCCTTCATCCAAGATATGTTGTATGAGTCATTGGCAAGTTGGGTTAAATGCACCATGTCCATTTTAGATCAGACATTTCTCAACCCCATATTAACTGTCAAAATAGTTTGCAAAGCCATGTACCAGTAATGGTGTGTTTGGCAGCTAACAACAATTGCATAATCAGCTTTCATTTTCCATTGTCGAGTGTTCTAATAGAAAAAACATTAGGTACCGTAGGATGTGGGATTTTTTTCCTTATAACTATTTTCAAATTGTTATTTAGTGCCCTAGAACAAATGTAATAAATAATGATGTGCTCAGGTACTCGCTTGAATGCAGTCTGTAAAAACACATGTTTATAAACTGTTTCCCAACTTGTGTCAGACTTCTAACTTTTTACAAGTCACACATGACCAAGTAGTACTACAGACAGGGGATAAATAGTTCTATGGAGTAGGAGGATTTCTCTGGCAGCTTTGTGCCAAGCCTGTTTTGTCAGACAAGAGGTATAGGTTGTTTCCCAAGATCGTTACTAATGTTCATAAACATAACAAATATAAACATTGTAGATGGGAATATTCAAGGACTGGGAAATCTAATCGACATTCACAGAACAATCAACTGTCGGAAGAATCTACAGAGAAAGGCATGAAAGAGTTCTTTGCCTGTGGTTTTCAGGCACTTTTAAAATATATTCTTCGTGAAATTTCTGTTTTAATCTAGTAGTCACGCATGCATAACTTTTATAGTTCTGCTTATTCTTTCACTTTCCATGACACTACTATTTTGTGTCTCATGTTTCCCCTTCAAACAGCTTTTTTTTTTGCTCACTCTTCTTTAAACTAATTTGGTCACTTTCAGTTAGATTTCTCATTCCATATTTGCACACTGAGATCTGTCTGTCCTGAGGAAACAACAAACCTGTGTTAACCCTGAAGCAACTATTAAGACTAAATATATTTTTTACATGTTTTACAAGCAAGCCTGAACTTGTGCATACTTCAACCTCTGAGAACATTCAAACATTGAGTTGTAACTTGACATAATATGAAGCAGAAATGTTCTTGTTAGTTTAGAAGTTAATATAAACAAAGATACAATACACTCACACAACCAAATAATTATTTGATTTAATATGGACAAGAAATTGGGAGACAATTGTGGATTTGATGATGAAGTATACTGGAGAAAGGTGATGAATGGATTTTAATTTAACATTGTCAGTCATGACCTTAGGAAAAAAATTTAAAAGTCGATTATATATATCTACCAGTAGATATTATCAGTAAGAAAATGACCATCATAAATGCAGGAGGAGCTGAATTGTTTTGAGTATAAAAGTGTGTAATGTAAATACAACAAAAGCAAATTAATTTATATTAAAAAATTATGAATAATTCTGACCTCACACATTAAGAAAACATGTTCAGCTTAGAAACTGAGTATTTTTAGAATGAATTCTTAGATGATTTAAAAAATACAGAGTACAGATCATGCAGAGAAAAATAATTTGGGTTTTTTTGACAGGTCTAAATAAAGATGGAGAAGAGATGTTACCTCTTGTAAACATAATCATAGCAAACACTGAGGAATGGAGAAGGTAAAGGATTTTTTTGGGTTTATCAGTGTAACTAACATAGTATTACAGAAACACAGAAATGTTTTGGTTACTGCAAACTGGAATCAAAGCTATGTGAACAATCGAAATTTACATTAAAACAGATTCACAGCAGTTGCAGTCTGATTTTCTGTTCAATTTCTCTTCACTCTTTAACATCAAACGTCAAAAGTTCATTTTGTTCTTTTGCAACAGGGAGATGTCCAAAAGTCAACTTCCAAACTGAAGTGCTTTTCAAGGATTATGAGAAGTAAAGACTAGTAAATCTACTATATGATAAAAGCTTTTCTGCACACCCACCAAAGAGCACAGAAAGGCCATAGCAAGAACAGGAGCCCAAACATTCCCTGGTGTACTGCTCCCAGGCTCGTCACAGGAGCCCTCAAGCAGGGTTGGACAGGACACCAGAATTAGAACTGAGAGGAGAGGAAACCCTGCCTGGAGAGACCTTCCAGAATTGTCTCAGGACAACCTCAGCCCCAGTGTCCAAGTGGGACACGGGTTAGCTCCCATGAGTTAGCAGCAGAGTACCTTTTGGACAGAACAGTCGCTACAGTATGGTGCACATCACTGGATGCAGGGGAAGAGCACTTGGGATGGCACAGGACTGTGGGATGTTTAGGGCAGGAAAGATGTGCATTAAAGTGATCTGTACATGCAGACACGTTTATTTGTTCTTTCACAGTATACAAAGTGTAGTTCACAATAATAAAATAACAACATCTATAAGTATGAAAGCAAGCCAGACTATTTTGAAAGAAACACTGATTCAGACACAAATTAGTTTTTGGGAAAAAATGAGTATGATGTGTGAGGTGAAGCAAAGATGGGTCAAAAAAGCCTGCTCACAGATGTGAGAGATGTCAACACTGGGGATGATAAAGTAGGAAAACATTTATTTGGTGAAAGTTACTAGTGAAAACAAAAAGTCAGTGGAATTAGGTCCAAGTCATTTTAGTAAGAAACAAACTGCTATTCATGACAGTGTTTTGTTCTGTGCACTATCTTTTTTGTCCGACAAGGTACAGTAAAAAAGAATTCCAAATCCTGGAAATAATTGTCTTGAAACCAAATTCATGTCTTATACTGACATAAGTGTCCACCATGTGTGGAGGACAAAGCTGAAATCAATTTTCTTTAAATAGCATAATAATTCAGCTGAAAAGATGAAAAAAGGTAAATTTTTGGCTTGTGGTGCTAAGCAGCAGGTGCTACAGAATTATAATTCCTGGTTTATTCACTTTCTATATTTTCTTTAGGTGTATCTTGGTTTTACTGCCATTGACAAAGGGTGAGATTTACAATTGATGTATATGTAAACTTGTTGGAACAGCATGCATATGTTGTAAACCTGATGAGAAAATATCCTGTCTCATTTATGTAAAGAAAAAATCCAGTTAACAGAGCTCTTTTGTCTTGATATACATCAGATTTGTATGAAAGTTAGCAAGAAAATATTATAACCTATTTCTCTTATGCATAGTGCTGTTCATTGATGGTTAACAAAAGAAAAACAAGATCCTTTGAAAGTGCACCAACATGTACTGAAGGAAAATCACTTTCATTTGTGTACTGTGTTATGGAGCATTTAATGAAACTTTATTTCACTTTTTAATGTTGAATGGTTATTTTAAGAAAAGGAAAAAAAGCGAAAAAGAACACATGAGAAACAAAGCAGTGGGCTGCTTTCACTTAAAGATTCTTCTGTTAGGAGTTTAGAATCAGCAAAATATATTGAGTTTTATAACTTCCTTTCCTTTCCATTTATATTGATCTCCATTTTCCCTAACCATTGATGCATATTGAGATATTTCTGTAAAATTACATCAGCTGGAACCTGGTGATTATTTTGGTGGGATAGCATGAGCTATAAATGAAGGAGAAGCACAAAAATTAATCTAAAATCTTTATTGTTTTCAGAATTCATCTGTAGATATCATCAGTCTTTACATAAAACCTTCAACATAATTTAGCTCTTCATTGCTCTTAAATATCAGGCAAGTCTTTGTGGAAGCACATCCATTCTGCTTCTTGCTTTTCTTTATTCCAGCAAAGCCCATTTTGTTAACTCTTTTCTTTCCCTACCTTTCCAGTAGATCATGTAGTCTAATGATTCCACAATAGCCCTATGCTCACCTTGTTGCACTAGTCTATGTTTTTGTCTGTTGCAACATTCTTGAAAATATTAAATGTAAATTTTGCTGCTGCTGTTAACCTACTTCTGATACAAATATGACAATGGTATGTTTAGTCTTGGAGATTAAAAAAATGTTAGGACACATAAACCTGAAATTATGAGGCTTTTCAAATTAAAGCTATTTTGGATTATATTAAAAAAAAAATCTTTGGCTACTGAGCCTTTCAGAACACGCATGATCATAACTTTCAGATTCTCTTTCAAATCATAGGCTTAGAAGTGGAATGACCTCATCATGACATAAAGACCCATTTGCAATCACTTTACCCAAGAGTCTTTAGTGATCATAAATGCCATGAAAGTCTCGATAAAATTGCCAGTGCTTATGATGCTGTAGCTGCCTGTAATAAGACAAACACTACCTAAGGACAATAATATACATTTTAGTGTGCATAAAACTCTTGGCATTGTGCAGGATCAGAGCAGTGAAAGAAGAAAGGGCTTAGCAGAACTGCAGCAGGCTGTCAGTGCTCCCAGACCTTTTGGGAGCCATCCAAGGGGATAGTATGTGGTAAAATGACAAATTCAGGAGGAGGTATTGCAGCATGCTGCTGCGCTACAGAGAGTTGGCAGGAATGAATGATTGTAAGGAGGGGAGATATTGATGAAGGATCAAAGGGAGAGAGCAGGCAACTTCCAAAAATTTACTTACTTGAGAAATTATTTGCATAATTTAACAACTGAATATTGGTATCTATCCAAACTAAATTAAAGAGTGGAACATTCTGTAGTCAGCCCATTACAAGCTAGATTCCCTTTCTGTGCTATTATTTCTATGCTCCATGTCATCAAGATGTGATATTGCAAACAAACGGATGGCTTCAGATGGGGAGAAACAGAATTCATACTTTTAAGGCTACCATCTTTCATGATAACTGATGTAAGCAAGTATAGATTTAGAAACACAGCCTCTCAAGAGAATTTTTCTCAAAATTAATTTTTCAAATTTTGCAGGAAGCATCTTTCAATAGGTTGCATAAAAACTAGATTTTATGTATGATGCTTTCTTGTTCTAAAAGGTGGTGACTAAAACTAGATCTCCAATTGCCTACTTCTTCCTGAGTGCATAATTGACTACCTTTTCCTGTGTGTTTTCCCTGTAGCTCATTTCATGTAAGGAATAGCCGAAACCCTAACAATCAAAACTTTATTTTCATGCCTGTATTATTGGACACTTCTTTTGCTGTTGAGAGACAGCTGGAATAATATCTGAGTCTCTATTACTAATTTTTTTACTAACAAAAGTCTCTTTTTTCCCCCAAAGTATTATGGGACACTTTCAGTTTCATGTTGACTGCTCTCTGTTTCTTTACCTGTCCTTCAGTTTCTTTTATACTCCAGTGTTTTTTGAGAGGGAGGAAGTCTTTCTTCTGATGTTCTCTCTCATCACTAATATTCAATCTTTCACTTGTTTTCCTAGGCCTGACAGATGCAGCATTAAGACCGATGGAAAATGTTGAAGGTCACTGAAGAGAACTGACTGCAGCTCTGGAGTGTTCACGGTTTGGATGAGGAAGTGAACACTCAGATGCTTCACTCCAGCTCCCACTGCACACAGCTACCCTCCTGGATGTCTAAGGATGCATGGCTCCTAGGAAGAGCTGTATAAAGCTATACAAACTCATGCCTGGAACAGTGAAGTGACACCTGGAATTAGAGCCTTTGAGTAAAGCATGTGAAAGACAAGACAAATGGTGGAAACTCTGAAAGATTCTTGCTCCACTTGCTGTCCTGCAAAGTCTTTGGATAGATATTTTGAGGCACACAACTAAAATGGCATAGACAGTCACATTAGCTATTGAATTGCAGCACAGTTTCTGCTGCTTTCCTCTTTCTTTTTTTTCACCTTTTCACCTAAACATCTCCTTCTAGTGCTTCAAGCCACAACTCCATTTGCTGGTTTCCATGTCCCATCCAAAGAAATCAATCAGATATGCATAATGTAGTGCTTGATTACTGAATATATTCTTTCAAGTATATTTGAACCTTGTGCTTTGCATGGAACTGTATCTGTACTATGCAAGAATGATTTCTTGTGTATTGCACATTATGTTTAGCAAGAAGCATTGATATGTGTATGGGTTTTTTATTTTTTTTTCTGTGAAAGCAGCAAAAGATACACTTTAGGAGAACAGTAAATCTCTGTGGCAGTCCTGAGTCTTGAATGTATTTATTTTGTCTGCAGGGAACAGCAACACCAACATTCAAGCCACTAGAAACTGGAGCTGAACACAAATACATTAAATGGCCATGGCACTTTCATAATGTAATTTAACCTCTCTGAGGAAGGCAAATATGTCCTTTTTTTTTTTTTTTTTGCAAATTTCAGCAAAGGAAGGCTGTGTATATGACAAAGTTATTTTCATTTGAGGATAAAAGAAACTCTTTTCTTGGTAAAAGGAACATAAAAGTTATGAGATGGTACAAAATGAAGAAAAAAAGTAACATCATCTTATTTAAATGTTCCTTGGAATATAATACTTATTTCTCCAAAAGTTAACTACAATTTCTATAAAAAACAATTAGTATTCTACACTAAACTTATCTTGAAGCTTAAGATTTCATTTTGTATTAGTATTATTCCACAATAAGAGCCATAATCTTGGAGTGGCTTATTTTGGGCCACACCTCATGGAAGGGGCCTACCTGCCTTCTAAATTTGCAGCATATGTGGCTTTGGTGAAATGGCTTTAGACCTTGGTAGAGATCTTTGTTTTGACTAACAAAGACAAAACCAAGGTTTTCCATTCCACATTTTCAAATACTACTTCCACATATTGATTCTTCTCCCAGAAATGGTTATTGAGTCAACACAAGAAAAGTGCCAAAAAATGTAGATAAGAGACACTCATACTCCTACCTGGAAGTTCTATTCTGTATTTTGCAGGCATTTTCCCTTTTTTTTTTAATGTAAGCCAGTGGAAATAATGGAAGTTCATTATAGTGACAGTAGAAATGTTAGAATAAGTTTACAGGGGTTGGGTATTTCTACCGTTTCACAGTGATGCAAATACAGAGGATCCCAGTATAGATATATAATCTTGCTATTTGCTTATCTGCTCAAAACAGTTATTTCCCCCATCTTCAAATCCAGGGAAGTTTCTGTTTCCCTTACTGTTAACTACATAATTAAGAATTATAGATATATAGTTTGAGACAATGAGTATTGTCCTGGAGCTAGGACTTTCAAATTGGTGCTGATATCTGGCCATCAAAGTATACTTAGCACACCACAGATGGTGCAAAGATGAAGCATCAGCTAATCAGGACAAATCACAAAGAAAGGTGTTCTCATGAATTTTCTAAAAATCAAGTTAATGAGGGGAAATGCAGAAACCACTTAACCAGTGAAATAATTCTTGAAACTGAAATTCAAGAAAAATATTAAAAATAATCCAGAATGCAATTTTGGAAACTTGAATCTGATTTTTTAGTTTAATTTGTTTTATTTTCTTGGATTTTCATTTCCTTTTGTTGTTTGCTTTTTCTTGCCCTC
This sequence comes from Ptilonorhynchus violaceus, assembly GCA_013397565.1. Classification (NCBI taxonomy): domain Eukaryota; kingdom Metazoa; phylum Chordata; class Aves; order Passeriformes; family Ptilonorhynchidae; genus Ptilonorhynchus; species Ptilonorhynchus violaceus. The sequence goes on along the minus strand of VZRJ01002165.1, from coordinate 194,326 downwards.
CCACATCAACTCTTTTTCTTCACTCATTTCAGAAGAGACTTATTTTTGTTAACACAAATTTTCTTTTAATAGAAATCATTTTCAGATAAATCTGTTACAGTGTCAAAACATAAATCACTGGATTTATGTCTATAGGTTTAGAAAGCTCCATGTACTGTGTTTGGGAACTCATTTGGTGTTTATTTAACTATATAAGGAATTAAAGAACAAATGTCTGCAAATGTAAGGCAGAAGAAAAATAGAGGCAGGGGGCATAGACTTTTCCCCTCCTGCATAGTCTGTACTTTTGCAACTTAGAAATAATGAAAATTACCAAACAAATTTCACTGAGAGGACAGTTATGGGGGTTTATGAACCTGAGCCTGTAACCACTGAAGTTCTCTAATTATTTTGTCTCACAGGGAGAGCAGGATCTAAAGATTGCCTCCACTGGACATTTAGAACCGGTCCTGCAATCCATTGTATTCCCTATCCATGGGTCAGTAAGCTCTTCTGTGTGATTTACAGCAGCAGTAAAACTTAGATCAGTTTTTTTCTACTCCAATACTGGAGTGATACAAACCGAGCCTTATTTTTTTTGTACTACAGCTCTATATTAGGCTGGCAATGCATATCTAACCCAGCATCTCCAACTCCTTCTACACTGGTTTTTATGTTTTTTTATTAACGCACTGATGAAAGTCTAGACTATTTGTAGCAACAGTAGTAGAGTTTGTCATATTATACTGTGCAACTATGTGGGCTAGTGGACTGAAGTCTGGGCAAGAAGGGCTGTTGCTCCCCAGAGACTTGAAAACAGTGTTCCCACAGGTGCTGCGGGAAATGGTGAAAAACAGGGAGTGCAGGAGGTGACTAAAACGGAGGAATGCACAGGCAGAAACAAGACCGACTTTCACACAGTTTGGCAATAGCATATGACGCTTCTATTAAAAACACTCTTGTCATGAAGTTGAGGGAGTGATATGGTGACATTCATAATCAAGTTGTGAAAACACAGGCAAACAATTTGCAGAGCCTGGGGTGAGGGTTTGCAGTATGATACACAGCTTCAGCCTGGTCTGAAGGAAAACTGCACAAAGAATTCTGAGAAAATCCTCCATACTAAACATATCAGCTGTGGCATGGATGCTGAATGGATTGTGTCTATTCACGTCTCCTTTCGTGGAAGCTGACATACAGCCAGAAGCTTTTGTTTAAGGAATGGCTCAGCAAGCCAGAGTAGCAGCAGAGCAAGAGTCCAGCCAACAGAGCGGGTGTTAAAGCAATGTGTTGAACCTGGCTAATTTAAATTACTGTAAAAGGCTATGGCCAGTGAGGATGATTAGAAGCAAAGATAATTTGCAGGAATACCAGAAAATTCAGATAGAAATGACTGGTGGGGACTGCTAAAGGGGAGCAACCAGCTGCAGCAACTTTGAACAGGGATAGCAAATAGTTTATCAGGATGGGAGCCATATAGCGAGGTTCTCCCCTCCTTGAAGCCTCAAATGGGGCAGGCTGCTGATGTCCTCCAAAACTTGGCCTCTTCCCTTCCTTGGGACAGCCAGTGAGTGACTTGTAAGAGGGAAAGGGAGGAGCAAACAGTTGCCCAGTCATCGAGTTTTCAGAGAAGGACTTGCCTTTGAATAATTACCAAATATCTTTGTTGAAGTTTATAGTAATTTGCCACTTGTGAATTGTTACTTTATTTTTTTCATTTCCTTCTGCCCTCTGTAGACCAAATGAACTCTTATTTAAGTCCATCTGTTGAGCTCACTGCCTCACTGAGCATCTGGATTATTTGATTTCCTAGGTCTTTGACTGAAAGCTCAAGCCAATGACATTTTTAGTAAGGACTTCTTGAGAGATGAAGACTATCAAAGGGGAATGAGAAAGAGTAACAACAGAGGAATAGTGATTTTAGATGTGAGTGCTGGTCAGATTGTGGGAGTAAGGCAGCTTTGGAGGCTTTTGCTTGGGTCACAGTGACCATGAATTGGTAATTCACAGGCGTGGATTTGGGTAGATGTGTGCAGGATTAGGAGATTTGTGAAACAGATCCAGTGTGGCTATATTTAATTTATTTCCTGAATGAACAATGTTTGGTTTTTGGTGAATGATGACATTTTTGTCTTGAATGGCTCTGACTGTTCTCAGTTGTGTTTCAGACAGAAGGGATACTCATTCCCCCACTGGAGTGTGGGAACAAGAAGCATGCAAAATAATTGTATGACATACAGAATGAGGGTTTTCTACAGCACAAAACAGATCATATACTTTGTATAGACTGTGGTATTAAAAGAAGTTAAGATAAGGTTAAGCAAAAATGCTAAAATATTCAAGACTGCAAAATTTTATAGCATAAATAAGGCAATTCTGAATGAAATTAAATTAATGATAAGTCCACCATGAAACCCACAAGCACTCCGCAGAGTACACACTGACAGTCTAAAACATTTTTCTGCTTTATTCCAGAAAGATATGTTTTCAACTGAGAGGATGTGGAAAGTTACTTATATTGGATTGCTGTCATCCTTACCTGATCTAAACTTCCATACAGACTGGATTGGGTTCAAAGGAACCTTAGAGATCATTTAGTTCCAAACCCCTGGCTTTGACAGGGGCACCTTCTACTAGATCAAGTTGCTCCAAGCCCTGTCCAATCTGACCTGGAACACTTTCAGGGATGGGGCAGCCACAGCTTCTCTGGGCAACATGTTCCAGTGCCTGACCACCCTCACAGGGGAGAATTTCTTCCCTAACATCCAGTCTAACCCTGTTGGCCGTCAGTACCCTTCCCCCTTGTCCTGTCGCTCCAGGCACTGAAGTCACCTAGGTACTGGAAGGGGCTCTAGGGTCTCCCCAGAGCCTTGTCTTCTCCAGGCTGTACAACCCCAACTCTCTCAGCCTCTCTCCATAGCAGAGGTGCTCCAGCCCTTGGAGCATCTTCATGCCCTCCTCTGGACTTGCTTCAGCATGAAAGTTCTTAAGTCATACTCATACTGCTCCATGTTTTCCAAAGTATAATGATCTAGATACACCCACTGACTTGATGGATGCTTTCACGTTGCACAGTGAAGACAGTGTGAAAAGCTTGTCCATACCACAGCCAGATTCCAACCCCCGTTCTGATTATCTGCTGCCTTCTCACTGAGACCACATAAAAGTTGTTCATAGGAAGTGAAACTTGCAAGAATAAAAACGGTAAGTTAATGTGTTTTTCTGCTTAGGTCACAAGCAGAAATTGCTTCAATGATCTCATCACAGTCCTAAGTGGACATTTGTCTCCATTAGAAACAATTTCAGTTTGACACATTTTGAAAATTATATGAAGACCATGACTGAGGCTGGAACAGAAGGCATTTAGCAAATGAGACGTTGTTTTGATTAAAATGATGGAAGAATATTGTATAAAATGCAGATCTTCCAAAGAAAGGCAGAAAGAACTTTTAAAATAAGTTAAACTCATTGCTTCTACTTGTCATATATAAATATGTTTAATTTAAATACAGATGATTCATACCCCTGCTGGGTTAAATTAATGAAGGTCTTTTACTTTAGATCAATTTATCTTCATTGACTTCTGTTGAACTGGACTAACAGTTTACTAGCTGATTGGGTGGGCATTTATTTGAATCCCTCATTCAAAAATTGAAGTCTTTGTAGTAAAACAGGCAAAATACACTAACAGTACCGTTCTCCATAGACACCCAGTCTTGGGCAATCTGAGTCTGTGGGACTGTTGCCAATATTTTCAGTGGATCCAGCATTAAATCCTCTGAGGCAAGGGATCAGTCAATTCTCTATCTGAAATCCCTGTGCATGGAAATGAGGTATTGTTGGGGCAAAAGCCTGCCTAGGACATGGCTTCACAGATTGAGCTTCTACATCCACTCCTTCTTTACTGTTATTCAACAAGGACAGTGGCCCTGGAAGACAATCCCGAGATTTTAGTTTTTAATGGTATAGTAAAACCAAGACAGTTTAATACGAAACTTTAGTCTTAGGTGTCTCTTCCATATTGTGCCCAAGCCCAATGTCAGCCTTGACAGTGGGCACATGGTATTTATAATGCCATGGAATTTGTGGAAGCATGTATATATACACCCCCCTGCTTACTGTGGGCATAACTTAAACCTTTGTATATATTTTCCTGTCCAGCCCAAGAGAGAAAACCATGACAAGGATTGAGTGGCTGTCAACACACATGATATTCTGAAATATATGTCTCATGAAGGAGCTATCAGCTATAAGTGCCTCCACTGATCACATTAGATTCAGCACTACATTGGAAAAGGAGTTTCTAAATTATTCATATTTGAGTTAATTGTTTTACATGCAACAGTTTCCTTCTTAACATAACACAACACCGTAACAATATTGTAAAACAGGAAGTCAACCTTTTTACATTGCAGAAAATAACAAAAGAGCAGAAAGATGGCATAGTAGCATAGACATAAGAATAGAGACTTTTATTTTTTGATATTAACAAATATCAAAATATCAGTTTTTGTTTTCTGAGGGGAGGCATGGAAGTAGGGCTGCAGAGAGTTAGCTGTCACATTTTGGATAAAAACATTAGAAGCTAAGGTATACCATGAAAATCTATAAACATTAGACAACTTGGAGATAAATACTTCTGAGGACCTAGTGAGAGAACTAATTGTTTTCAAAAGAAGACATCTCAAATATTCAGCATTTGTCTTAGGCTATTGTGCTGGTTTGACTGTAAACCAGCAGGGGAAATTAACCCCACATAAAATACCTCAAGAGATTTTAGGTCAAAATTACAATTTTAATAAAAAAGGTTAAAATAAATGCAGTAATACAGAAACACCAGCCTAAACAAATCGACAGAGTCACGGTACAACCTGACACCCTGTTGACCAGGGTGGTAGCTGTGTAGTCCAGTTAGGCACTGGTCCTGTAGAAAGGCCTGGTAGTCCAGTCCCAGTAGACCAGTCCAGTAGAGCAGTGGAGTGGAGTGGAGTCCAGTCCAGTGGAGTTGTTGAGTCCAGTCCTGAGGCGTGGAGGGGAGTCGAGTTGAGTCGACTTGAGAGTCAAGAGTCGAGAGTGATTTCTCCCATCCTAAACCCTTGTTTTATGCTGTGTTTCTTGGCTGGCACCTCCTCCAGGGGTGGGGACTTCCACAATGGAAGAGGATTTTCCCGATGTTCTATTGGTTGCTTCGGCAATGAGCTCGGATGATTCTCATAGTTTCTGAGCTTGGATGAGTCTCATGGTTTCTGATATTCTATTTCAATGAGCTTGGATGATTCTCATGGTTTCTGACATTCTATTTTTATCAAGTCAAGTAATGGGCCATTAATCAACATAGGATGGGTGGTGTAATGGGCCATTAGCTGAGATTATCTAATCAGGGTGGGTGTGCTTGCTGCCAGCTGGAGTGTTTATCTCAGTTGAGATAAGGAGTACTTCAGGGACCAGGTGTGTAACTGTGAATTTATCCAGCCTATGTGGGTGGTAATAGAATATATAGTTAACCCAGGACAGCTATTGGGATGCTGACTATGCTAACAAACTGTCAGCATTTATTTGTTAGAATATTTATATGGTATTTTTAAGAATGTGAAGTTTATTTCTTCTTGGGTTGGCAGTTCAAGAATGCAATATTTCATAAAGTAACTTTTATCACACTTGTATGACCATCTAGAAAGATGATCCTAATCAAATCAGAAATTCTTAAATGGTTATCTTTATTTTACCATCTGTAAGGGGACCTATGTTAAACTGTTAATCACTGAGTCTTTGAACACATGCAAGTCAACTTGAATTTCATTTGGTAACCAACAGAGAGCTACAGGTAAAGATAGAAAATGGCCATGGTATATTTGCAGGTGTGAAATACCAGAACACCTTCTCCCTTGCTTGAGTTTCCTAAATACTGAATGCTTCTTGCCTGAATATATCACATAGCCAATCTAGAACAAACCAAGGCATATTTTACGGAGATAGATGGGCATGGAAGGATTCTCTAAAAAAGCTGGAGAAAGGATTAAAATAATATTGGTGAAAGTCTCTGTAAGTGAGGAGCATCTGTTGGCAACTCCCAGTACCAAAATAACCGTCTGCACATGCTCAGCAGAAGAAATCTGTCAGGTGGTTCCAAATTATTTGAAATTCTGAAATTTCCAATAACAAAATGTCATCCTTTTTTTTTTTTCTTTTGATTCAGATTCAACAAGCAGTTTTTCCACAAGCTAAACCCTGAATTGTCTTGTTATGGTTCCTGAAACATTTGTTTGTACAGAATGATGCTTTTGTTATGGCTACACAGGATGTTCCCTTTCTGTTTCAAACAGCAAACTGTTACTGCGCTCTCTTTCATACGGAGCTGAATTCTGGTGCCAGTGAAATAATCACAATGCAAGTACTATCCAGGTCTGCAGCATTCACAACGCTCCTTCTCTATCCTGATTAAGTCTATTTCCGCCACATCAAGGGCCTCAAAAGTGCTCTGGGGCCAGCGAAATAGCAACGTAAGAGTATAGGTCATCATCTTGAAGACGCATTTCTAAACTGGTATGAGAGAATAGAGATTCAAATAAAATAATTTTTTCATATTGAACACAGAGGGAATTTAAGCATGACTAAAAAAAGGCAGAGATTTATTTATGGTTTCAGAAATCAAAAGATCAGCTAGCTTAAATACTGCAGTATGAAACCAGTTATTAAAAAGAGATGAATTGAGAAGACTGATTGATCTTGTGTGCTTTTATAGCAGCTCACAGACACATGAAGCATTTCTTTTCACTCATGTTACAAGCATACAATTTGGTAATCATTATATGCAAGCCTTAGAGGCTGATTATCACATTTCCGCAGAACTTAATGTCTTCTGCAGAAGGCAAACTGTTAAAGTCGATTACTCAGTGTCCGTAGAAACTGTATTTTCTTTTTGAGATCTTGGGGCAAAGTTTGACACCCCTTACCACTCAACTGATCTGAGCTGCAAAGAAATCTTTCCACTCTTGAGCAAATGAAGACAGCATAATGTTACTCTTCAGTCTGTACACTGTAGTATTACACTGTGGTCACAGGTTGTCAAAATAGACTTGAAAGAGCATTTTATGCCACTTCTGGAGTTGAACAGAAATTCTCAAATGGAACTTTACATCTCAGAAAATACAAATTGAGAGAAACCAGAACTTTTCCTATGCAGCATCTTTTTAGATGGCAAAACCAGCTGCAGCTGCGATACTTGTCTCCAGACAGAACAGCTGGTCAAAAGATCCATCTGAAAAAAGACATGGCATGGGAGACCGAAGGGCTAGGTACAGGTTCTTTGGTCATTTAATACAGTAGAAGGATATAATAGAGAAAAAAACCCCAAACAAAAAACCTTGCCCCAAAGCAGACAAAGCAGAGCCTTGCCATGGGCTGTGTGTAGCCTTAGGCAGGGCCCCACCCCCTCTGTAATCAGGTCATGAATGATGTGACTCCTTTTATCTTGTAAATTCGGTTTCCTTCTGACAGGAAAAGATAAAAAATACCAGACATGGAATTTTTTCACCAAATGAAATTCTTGTTTTCTGAATACTTGTGCTTCCCTGAATAATTTAATCACACTTTGGGAGATCATGGAGATCAGAAAATCACAAAACTCTTGGCTGGAAGTTCACCTCATTTGCTTACTGCCTACGACAGCATTAGTTTTGTCTTTGCTATTCCTGTCAGGTGTTGGAAATATTCCTAAACATTCCTGATGCTGAAGAGACCACAACGTGCCCAGTTTTTTTGCTACTCTTTTAAACCCCTTTTTCCTGTTGCTGCTGAAGACCATTATTTCTCAAACACTTAGTAGCCAACAAGCATGTTTAGAGAAATTAGGTTTTTTTATTTCACATTAGTATTCCTGACATAAAAAGCCAAACCATTAAACTTTCTCTGCCAATTAAATCCTGGTTTGGGTTATGCATTAGAACCTTCTACTTCTAAAGTTTACTCCGTGTCTTTTGCGTTGGAATAAAGGCATTTCTGATTTATATCTGATGAACCATCACAGTTTCTCTTTTGATCCTTTTGTACAAAACTTTGTCTCACTACATTTTAAGCTTCTCTCCTGTTTATCCTTACCTGGCAGAATTTGTTCCCTATCCCCTCAATCCTAATTTAAAACATTATTCATTACATTCGCAAGTGTGTGAAGATACTCTTTTTTTTTTTACCAGGGGAACCATCCTCCCTCAGGAGCTCAAAGGAAATCATACCATGATCAAGGAAAGCGAAACCCTGCTGCTGACATTATTGACATGGCCATATTTACCCTCAGGCTGTGCTTGTCCCTGTATGAACCGTGGTTTTTTTCACGGGAGAGCTGATGAGAATAACGCTTGCCACTGCTAGAGCACTGTAGTCACTTATGGTCTGTTTGGGTTCACTCTGGCCTCTGCGTTTATCTGTGCATGAAGGAGAATGTGTACCAAGAGCCCAGATGTATCCCTTCCAGCTGTCAATAATATTTTGGATAGCTGTGATCAGAGCTGGGAGGCAGATGGGTCTCTCCATTGCCAGCAGGGGGAAGTCACCAACTACTTTTATGTTTTGGCGTTCTGCTTGAGAATGAGGGTAGTGAGTCTCCCAGTATTTCATGTTTCGACTTTTCTTTCTCTGCCATTGGCATTGCATCTTCCTCTGCTATCTGAGCTGCATATTTATTTCTGGAAGAATTAGAAAGGAATAGAAGCCCTCCTCTGAAGAGACAAAGTAGGAATTACTAGGTGGTGTTATAGCAGTTTTGCCTCAATTTTGGTTTTGTGGCTGACTTTTAGGCAGTGTTCTAGCTCGAAATGGTGACTTAAAAGGTCTGCAGTATCTCCTTGCAAGTAAACCTGACTCCTGTTTTTGGTTTCTGCTCTGGGCAAAGCATGAATGAAGTACTTGGTTCTTACCCTGTAATCACAGACCGTGTACTATTTCCATGCTACAGAGTGTTCTGCTGGGAAAATACAAATACCTCTTGATGTTCATACAAAATTTGAAATATTATTAATGAAACATTGCCACTTCAAATTTAAGTGGAAGGAAAACAAAGAAGCATAAGTGCTAGCTTGTGTAGATTTTTAATTTTTTTTTTCTTACTGATTTTTTCAAGTTGAATGTATCTTAATGGCATTCTTAGACATTGAAGCAATATTGATTTACTGCAGTAGTGCTACCCAGGAGATCAAGCTATTTAAATAGCATTGACAATGAAATGGGGATATTTATGAGAGTATATATGAAAATATGGCTGCATATTTGCAATAGTCCATAAGTTGTTGATCATGAGTGTTCACATAATTATGAAATTATTCATAAGAATACAATTTTTATGTGTAATTATAAATTGTCTGAATTTTTTTCTCAGAAATAATTTTACAATTTCCTTTATTTTTTAAAATTTTCTTGCCCACTACCTCAAAAAGCAGAAGGAGTAGTATATGCTTGAAGCAATTAGTCATACGTCATGAGAAATCAATCACATGCAACTGAATTGCTTTATGAGTCAAGAAACCTGAAAGCTGAAATGAGTTTGCAGCAAGCATTACTTAAAATTAAGCACTCAAAATATGTAACAATAGTGATCACCAGCAAGAAAGGACTTGCTGAAACAAAAACCAAACCTGATTCCTTTTTGCCTGATGTGGTCATTATTAATAATAATTGTATTTCCTCTTTTGCCATGTTGCATTTTTGCTATTGAGAAAGGCTTTGAGATTAGTACTTCTAATCTCTTTCAGTTTTTCTTCTTAGAATGTTTTCCAGCATTGATATAAGAATGTTTGCAAGATAAGCACCCAGTAAAAAAAACCAACCAACCAACCAAACCATTTTCTGACTATATTTTTCAAACCTTAATTGAGCAAAAAGAGACAGGTGAAGGGAGAAATCAATTTTTTGTTATGGTCCTGAGAATGCTACTTGAGAATAGGTGACACTGGTAAATCTACTTAACTGCTGTAGCAGTTCAGTATTTTTACACTGGAAGAATATAGTTTTGTTTATTGAAAGAATATACTTTTCAGAACAGTATAGAAAGGGTAAAAGGAAATGCAGAAAGCATTTTTTTCATTATATTCAGAGTTCTCTGTTGTCTTGGAGATCCAGTCTCATATCAAAAGTTCATGCAAAAGTAGGTGGGGGTTCACCCTTTTCAGCTGTTTGCCTTGTGTGGAAAAAAGCGTTGCTATGCCATGCAGTAGAGCTTCTCCAGGTCATTTATATAAACCATGTGCTGGGATTTCTCAAACACTAAAGGCTGGCACGCAAAATATTAAAGCTCTGGAGGCAGTCAGATAGGATTCAGGGACTCTGTTATTACAATGCCTATACAGCTAATATTCCTAAATCCGTCTCTTTGGAGCAAGCTTTTAGGCGAACACTTAACTGCACCTACACAAATAAGTTAGTTTAAGGCTATGAAGCCCATACATGTGCTTAAATATAAGTACCTTTTAAAGTGTTTTCCTGTTACAGAATAGTGGGTAATTCAGTTCAAGAGTTAAAACTCAAGGCACTTGGACTGACGGACTCCCTATGCTCAAGCCACACTCCTGAGACCTGTCCCTGCCACCAGGTTCAGCAGGGACACAAATCATGACACAGCCTGGCAGCCCAGGCTTGCACACCATGAAAAGTAAAGATGGTCCTTGTTCTCTCTGCACTGATCAGAAGGGTCTACTAAGAAAACAGAGACAAGCACATCACATGGGAGCTGGTTTGGAAAGTTCACTCACCTGGCATTGTTATCTGAATTGTCTGGGAATGGATTTTGCAATAAAACATAGAGGTGACTTCCCTCTCAATGTTGATGGTTGATGAACAACCATCACAGTCCTAATATATTATAAAATATAAACAAAATATAATGTTTTGTTTCAGAATTACCTCAGTTTCTGATACAGAGGAAACAAACATAAAACAAGCAGGTATTTAATTTCTTATATGACTGTGACATTCTAGGACAAATGTAAGGCAGAGTGACCAATATTTGTCTTCAATCAATTTCACTTCAGTTTCATCTCTTGTTGAGCACTGCCAAAAAAATGGGCTTGTACAGCCAATCTCAAATGTTAGTTTAAATGAGTCATTCATATTGTTTGCAGCAGGTCAGCTAATTGTTATTCCGTTTATCAGCATCTTATTTCTTTGAAGCAGCAATGAATACAAATAATTTTTCAGGCAATGCAAGGGATAATCTCCAGTGAAAATGTCATGTGCTTCATACAGCTTGCAGAGCTCTTGCTTTGCTTTCTGACAGTGACTAAATTAATGTGTTTCAGATGGACTGCTATTTGCAATGATTTTGACAATTGGGAATAAATACCAGGAGCAAATATTTTTTGGCACCATACAGTTGTGATTTAAGCAAAGATTGTCATGATTTTCTTACATTCTTGTGGTTTTTATCCTTTGAATTCAACATGATCTGAGCTTCCCTGCCAAAAAGAAAAAAAAAAGAGAGAGAACAACAAAAACAAAAAGTACAGGGCAGACCAGGGAAGTGCGCTTACTTTTGTAAGCCTAAAATTTAGACATGAAATATAAGATAAAATACATCTTACCTTTTCACCAGAAGATACAACAACTAAACATATATATTTCATTGTTCTTTAAAAGGGAGCTGAGAGTTGCTGAAACCCTGGAGGACAGGTCATTGCAACTCCTTGTGTGAGTGGCAATGCAGGAATGATGCTGTGGCCCTGTGCCTCAGAGCAGCTAAGCAGAAAGATACTGAAATTGCTGATGACCACAGCCCTCTGTCACACAAGACATGTGCCCATATGGATGTCTGAGCTGCTACAGATTTAGCATTTTGAGCTAAAGTTGCATCATGGGAGATACTGGATATCCCCCATGATAGTCTGGGTACTCATGAGGCATATGGTGGTGGAATGCTGAGGCTGATGAAGGCCTACAGGAAGAGTCAAAGAAATCTTCAGTTGCCTGATGGCACCTGAACAGGAAACTTCGAGGCAGAACACAGAAAACACCTGATGTAATTCCTGGGAGAGCAAGGGGACAGTGCACTCCCTGAGTGTCACTGCTGGCGCCTGGAGCAGCACATGAACAGCAGCACATCCCTAAGGCTGTCATCCCCAAAAGAGCAGATCAGGCAGTTTGGTGATGATAAGATTTATCTACTCTGCTGTTCTTTTCCCATCTCTTCTTAAGGCCTTGTAAGACTCATGCTGAAAAAGTAATACTCAGTCATTACTTGGCTGAGGTATGTCACAGAAAAGAAATAGGCCCCTTCCCATATTTGAAGTTCATGGCCCTAAAATTCTGCTTTATTATCTATGAGTGCAATAAAACTTATTGTTCCATACTCCATTTTTTTTCTAAGTAGAAACAGCTAGACCACTTCTAAATTCTGGTTATTAAATTTGACAGTATTACTGCCTTCCAAAATATTCGGTGCATGACTTGTCCTTTAGAGCAAAAGGCTTGTGTATTTTTTAAGTACTGTATGAAAAACAGAGTGAAATTTATGCCGTGCTCACCACATAGGCCCCATTGTCCTGGACCTGAAAAAAGAAAATAAGATGGAGGGATGTGGTTTATTTAGGTCACACATTTATTAATTGAACTTGGCTGGGAGTTCGCAGCAGTAACCTTTCCATTTGGGATCATATTTCCTTACAGAGTTGTTTCTGCTTGATAAATAGCCACCTTTGCCCCATTCCAACAGGGCCTCTAACACCTTTCCTTACACAGGCACAATGGGGCATCCTAGCTTGCTCTGGAGATGTATCCCTCTTAATCACCTTCCAGCTTAATTTTACAAGGAGGTTGAGCCCCTTATGAAAGCTGAACCTGTACAACATCCCTGAAACTGACTGCATGTCAGCAACTTGTCTGGTGCCTCTTTGTCTCTCCTGCTTTGTCCCTTGTGCTATGAGAAGCAGAAAAACCTCATACTGTGGAGGCATCTCAGTGATGGGAATATGGAAAAACAATAATTAGAAAATTAGAAAACAATAATTAGAAAATTAGAAAATAAATCAGAAAAACAAAATTTCTGAGTTTCCCAGAAAGATGATTAAAGCAATTTCTGCAATAGGTCTCAAAATTATGTTTCTATGTTAAACTGAGGGCTGAGTAGCAAACCTGGATTTGACAGGGTTTTAGGATGGTAAAACCCACTTCGGAACCTTCTCAAAGGCCAACAGAAACCACAAAATAATGGAATCATAGAATATCCTGTGTTGGAAGGGACACGCAGGGATTATCGAATCCAACTCCTGGCGCTGCACAGGACAGCCCCAAGAGTCACACCACGTGCCTGAGAGCATTGTCCAAATGCTTCTTGAACTCTGTCAGGGTTGGTGCTGGGACCACTTCCCTGGGGAGCCTGTTCCAGTGCTCAACCAGCCTGGGGGTGAAGAACCTTTTTCTAATATCCAACTTAAACCTCCCCTGACACAACTTCAGGCCATTCCCTCGGGTCCTGTCATTGGTCACCACAGAGAAGGGATCAGTGCAATCCCCTCTGTTTCCCCTTGTGAGGAATCTCAGGTGACATGAGTCCAATAGCTTGAGTTGTGCTTCATTCCCAGTTCAAATCCAAAAAAATGTGAGAGCTTAAAGGAATTTTTTTTCCTATCTGTCTAGAAAGTCTGCTAATGAGCTTGTGACACTTGTATTTATGTTTCTGTGATGAAATTCTACTACTGAAATACCTTACACAAAACTTGCTTCACTTTGGTGTGCTGGGAGTTTGCAAAAGCTGGTTATTGACTGTGAATATATTCTTATTCAAGTTCTCTGTAGTGGAACATTGTGACAACTGGATTTTTACTTTGAGACAAGCATAGTCTTTGCTCATGCTCTTTGCCATCAGATTTTAAACATGTACGTCACGAGTAAAGAACCAAAGATTGGTCTCATAAAATTTGAATCAGCATAAGGCATTTTAAACATATTGTACTTATATCTAGTATTTGTTTTTTACTGTAAGTGTGAAGACGTCTGTACATGAATAAGTTAAATATAGGAGTAGAAGGACCTTTGTACTATCCCTGTAAATCTGTTCTTCCAAGATGCAATTAAAAAAAAGCAATGACATTTACACTGGAAATGAAATGCTCATCTTTTTAAATTCTGTACTGTAATTTCCATAAGCTGGTCAGTGGCGAGCAGCTCTCATCTGGAATGCTGACGGGGCCTCCACTGTCAGACGTCTTTCCTAATAAGGTAAATCACACAGTGTTTGGTCAATCAGCTAAATCCAGGGAATGAACTCCAGCCTAAGCTCCTTTTGCCAAAAGACACTAGCAACCACAGGTTAAAGTTCAAGCCTGCCAATAACATCTTGCCAATCCAACCAGAAATGCAATGGGGATGTATTTGTTACCTCTGACAAAAGCTATATTATTATATTTAAATGACAGCTTTTCTTTAGAGCAGTCATCTTCCTGTCATCTGAGAAGGCTGATCTGAAACAGCTGGGAAATAGACTCACTGTTCTTTTCAGAGCTTTTTTAAATTTTATTTCTTAGGTGTAGGACTAGAGCAGCCTGCTTCTAGCTTGTTATAAACAAGAAGGAAATGGCATGACTTCTGCATATGATCTGTCCTTGTAAGTCTGTCCCGTTGATTCTCTGGTATTTCTTGACATTATTCCAAAGCACTGTGCCAAATAGTTTTGTTGTATGCTCTTTTCAACATTTTATTGGTAATTTATACTTAAGTAAAAGTATGAGTGGGTGATAAATATTATTCCCTATAAGAATATACCCATGTACAAGGTGTGGCACTATGTAGAATTAAATAGTCTGAACTTGGATCATGCATAGTGTATACATGGGTCAACAGAGATAGAGATATGTGGGGATAACTGCAGATGCATGAAAGGATGTAAGCCAGGGGGTTTTTTGTCTCCCTTCAGGTTAATATGTAGATTTTATAGTGCCACGAGGCACTGTAAAAACTACGGGTTTACAGTGCCATGAGAATCATACTTCTTATGAATACTCTATATAAAATCAATGTCAATGTGAAGTTGATTACTGAGCTGTTCAAAATCTCTAGAGCCTTCTTTTGAAGAGTAAAATCTTCTCATTGGCTAGTTTTGAATTTTTATAAAACTTTATTTTCACTGGTAAGGAAAAGGCCTTTAGCATAAAAGGCATAATTTCTGTGTTTTGTGCGTTTTTTCGAAGAGTGAGGTTTCCCATACCATACCAGCCTGTGGGGGTGTCTTGTCTTCTTCAGGAGCTGATGACATCTGTTCAACTCAGACTGCTCCATCCCTGCCTCCAGCATGGTTTCTGACCAGGATCGCCACAAAGCAAAAGGGTTACTAAATGTGCCTATATGTTAAACTGTAAAACTGGGCCTTGTGAAATTCTTCTGAATATTGTGATTCATATCTTAAATGTATGCCAAAGGATCATGGGGAGCTAGGGAATGGATATAGGGCTCCCAGACCAGCAGTATTCTGGATCCTTATGAATGTTGGCAGAGACACAAGACATAGAACAGAATGTGACCTTAATGCACTCAGATATTGATACTTAAATTAAAACTCTTAAGATTATTATTAATATGCCAGTAATTAATACCATACTTAGCATTATTACTTGTAAAATTAATGCAAGTACCTTGATTTTGACATCAGAGTCAGTATGCTTATGATGAATAAACCAAAATAATTCCTTTGCATGCTAGATAGAAAACAAATCTTCCAATATGTTAGAGTTACTTGTCACCCAGTTCTAATGAAAGGGGAAGTTCTACTTTGAGGCTCCAAGTAATTTGATAAAAAGAGGTTTTAATGAAACCTGCTAATGTCAAACCAAATGAAAAATTGAATAGTCTGAACAGACAGCAGCTCAAATCATGAATTCTTAAGCAGGAAAAAGTAATACTTAAACCCATGCAGTGCTGAGATTGGGCCCAATATGTTTCATTCTGCGGCTATCTTTGGAAGTCTCAAGAATCATGAGTGATTTTATTAATTTAAGCCAGAAATAGCTGCCTGAGTTCTCAGTTGAATAAATCATACATGATAAAATTAAAAATATTTTTGGTGCTTCCATTACAATTTTCACTCTATAAGATACTGACTGTCTTCTTGAAATTGGTATATTCAAGAAAAACTTTCTGCAGGAATATGAATAACTTCACAAGAAGTCAGAAGACATGTGAATATGGAAATTAAACATTTGTAGTAACTCTTTCTAAGACACAGTACTAAGACGTCTATGAAGTCTAAAATAGGACAAAGATCAAACTAACTTGATCTTTTTGATCATGAGCCCGTAGGACCAATCAAGTAGTGTGGTTCAGCTGCAGTTGCATAGCTGTGCAGTAGCAGGGATGACACAGCAGGGCAAGGAGCCAACACTCAGTACTTCATCAGCTGTCTGTCCAAAACACCAGTTTTCTCTCTGCTTCTGTGGGATGCACTCCTGAGAAAGGCCCTGGTCTTGTGAATGGATCTGTGCATGTGGTTCATTTTGTGAACTTATGTCCAAGTAGTTAAACAGAAACAAATCCGCATCTTTCCTTTGAAACAGAATGTCAGTTTTATGTGTCATCTGCACTACTTGCTTTGCTTAGCTGTGAAAAAGATCTTACAGCTTCCTCTCCTAGAACACATATCAAGAGTATATCAGTTGGTCAAAGCTGCAGATATGCAGCTTCTTTTCCCACAGGGCTGAAATGAGAGGGTGGATGCTGCTCCTTGATAACAGGAATCTGTGCTTCAGGCCTTTTAAAATACATATAAGTATTTAGTTTCCTGAACAATGATCTAAACAGAGAAATAAGGAAAAAAATGATTAAGTAGCAGAAGAACCAAGCATGGTATAACTTACGATTTTCTTTGAAATTATATGGTACATTTGCCAGCTATGTAAATACAGATTCAATTCATATTGTTTATCTGTTAGTCCCACATTAAGCAGACATGCCAAAACTATCACAAATTTAACACTTGTAACATCTTAAGACTGTGATCTTTACAGCTCTGCAGAGGGTAAAATATTCAATATAAGGAGAAAGTAAGTGTGGATCTTTAAAAAAATCCACAGGAATTTGGCTAATATATGACAAATTGTTTTCCTTATTATCAGATGCTAACAATGTGTCTTTAAACAACTTTTCCATAAATCCTTCATCTGTATTACCTTTCTCTGTTATTGGCCTGAGTACTTTTCTGTTTTGACAATTACTAAATACAGAGTTGGATATCTTCTTTACCACAATACCCTTTGTTTACATAACTTGTGGTTTCCTGTCATAGCTGGGAACTCAGTTCAGCCTGAGAGGAGCCTTCCAGTCCATACAAATTGGACTGCCATTGGGCTCCCACTGGCCATTGATGACAGAGAATGGGGAAGAAGACTTTTTGTAGTGTAAAATATTAATTAACCATTCATGATGATGATGTGCAGTCATCTGCAGATCAGTGCACAATTTGGGTTTTACTATGATTAGGAAATCACCAGGAAACTCTGTTGTATAATTTTCATGTGGCCTTTTCACACTTAAATGAGGGGTAAAATTCAAATTCAGTATAAAAACCTCAAAATTTTGTAGACTCAAGTCCCATGTGGCTCCTCTATCACAGGCCTATCTAACGGAGTGATATGGCAATATGCTTATTTTAAAAATTATTTTTGACAAAGAAGGTAGTTTAACTGTGGTGTACTGCATTTTGGGTCTTCTTGGGACTTCTACTGATACAACTGAGCCTCCTGCCAAACACTCAGCTCTGAGTCTCCACAACACAGCAGGGGCAGTGGGCACAGCCCACGGCTACTGTTCTGCTTATGCAGCTGGGCTTAAGAAGATCATCACATCCGCCCTGTTTGGTCTAAGGAGGCTAATTCTCTCTTTGCCGGGTGTGGAGACCAGAGTGGCTGCATATTGCACTGCTCAGGCACAACTCCTGGGTGCAGAGGGAAGGTCAGGTGAGAGAAAAGGCTGTTGAAGGACTGGATGGTGGCTGCCATTCCTGCTGAAACAGGTGGATGAGGGCACAGGGGAGAAACTATGGTCAGGCATGAAGGGGAAAGCATTTCCAGGGAAAGTCATCCCATGATGACTTCCTTCCCAGCCTCCAAGGAGTGATGAGCCCAAGTCACCTAACTCCAGTCAGACAGTTTCTTTGCTATTTCCCTTCTTGTGATGAATATTTGCCCCTCCATCTTGAACTGACAAAGTTCCATTTTGTCTATACTATTGAGAAGGCTTAAATTGAATGTGAAAAGTCTAATTATTTTTTGCCAATAGAAGCACAGTGTCAATGAAGTGGAATTACTTGGCTTTTCTCTTCATCTAAAAGTCTAGATCACAGAATCACAGAATCAACTAGATTGGAAAAGACCTTTGAGATCATCGAGTCCAACCTATGTCCTAACACCACCTTATCAACTAAACCACGGCACTGAGTGCCACGTCCAGTCTTTCCTTAAACACCTCCAGGACCGTGACTCCACCACCTCCCTGGGCAGCCCATTCCAACCCCCAACCACCCCTTCTGCGAAGAACTTCTTCCTAATGTCCAATCTAAACTTACCCTGTCACAGTTTAAGCCTGTGTCCTCTTGTCCTGTTGCTGATTGCCTGGGAATGGAGACTGACCCCCACCTGGCTACACCCTCCTTTCAGGTGGTTGTAGAGAGTGATAAGGTCTCCCCTGAGCCTCCTCCTCTCCAGGCTGAACAACCCCAGCCCCCTCAGCCACTCCTCACAGGAACTTGTGTTCCAGACCCGTCACCAGCTTTCCTGCTTGCTCCAGCATATCAATGAGAATTCATCCTGAATTGAGGGGCTCAGAACCGGACACAGGATTTGAGGTGTGGCCTCACCAGTGCCAAGTACAGAGAGACAATCACTGCCCTGTTCCTGCTGGCCACAGTATTGCTGATACAGGCCAGGATGCCATTGGCCTTCTTGACCACGTGGGCACACTGCTGGCTCATGTTCAGCTGGCTGTCAATCAGTACCCCCAGGTCCCTTTCTGCCTGGCCACTGCCTAGCCACTCTGTCCCCAGCCTGTAGTGCTGCAGGGGGTTGCTGTGGCAAGATGTCACAAAACTTTAGTGTCTTAGGAAAAAATTTCTAAAAAACCATTTTTAAAAAATGGTTCTGTTGTTACTGGGCTTTTTATTTTTTTTTAAGAAGTAAGAACTCTTCCTTGGCATGCCTCAAGCTGTTCAATCATCTTTACAGACCACAGTCCATCTGAATCTGTGTTACATAAACTGCAGACCATGGAGGGAAGAGGCACAAAAAGGGAATACAAATTTCTCTGAAATATTTTTCAGCACTTGTTTGCAGTTGTCAGAGCCTTACCTTCTTCTTATTCTTGCTTCTCTGGAAAAACCTTTTTAAGAGGTGAGACATTTGTCAAAAAACAAGAAAGGCAATATATTACCCAGACACTTAGATATATATCACAGCCAGTCACCCCAGATTGTATGCAAATGAAGTAGTTACATAGTGAAGTAATAACCTTTTCAAATGACTGATCATAACACTTACAAATTCTTGGAATAGCCCTGCTGTCTGAAGAGAAGTAAATCAAATTGCAAAACAAGACAACCAGCCTGACAAATAGTGTCCAGTCGAACACAGTTCTTTCCTCATGAAAATGCTTCCATTAATGCAAAAGGAGGTATAATCTGATATTGAAAACTTCCAGAAGGGTAAAAATAAATAAAGGACAAACTGTACCAGGAAAATATGACTGACTGATTTGACAGCATTACAGAAATACTCAGATTAAGAGAACATTCCATTCGGAGGACCATTACTAAGAAATGATCTGATTCATACTTTGTTTTTGTTTTGTTTTTCTTTCATAACAATTAGGTGAAAAGGGATCACTGGAAAATCCAGCTCATCCTCTTTTTTGCAAAGAGATCTTACATTTCACCAAAAGCTTACATGTAAAATCCTTTGCCTTCTCTTCTCTTTTTTGTTGTTGCATCCCCCATGTTTGACTAATGTGTATTCAGAATTATATTCAGTCTTGAGTTCAAGAACCCTGGAAGGGTTATTCTATTATCCCCCTTATGAGTTCATCTCAATGGTTTGTCATTTTCTTTCAAAAATATCTACATCAATTTTTTGACTATGACTTTCACTGATGTCATAATTAGATTTTTCTAAAGCATTTAATACTGGAATAATTTTCTAGCGAATCTGGATTAGAGCTCTTGATAAATTCTGATATTTTGATATTTGTTAGGAAAGACCTGTTTCTGCCTTCTGAGCAATTTTTTCTTTCCAAACAGATCTTCTCCAATCTTGTGCAACATCTTTTATTTTCACATGATGTTCTGAATCTTAAACTCAGGTTATGTTTCATCAGGTCTCACAAGCCATTTGCAAATTGCCAAGTTCAAGGCAATACCTTTGCTCTACGCTCTCATTGGCTAAGAATTTATGAGAGGGGTGACATGCTATATCCAAATTGGTAAGCAGTCTCCTGGCATCTGAGAGATGAGTTGAAATCCTTGTTGTACTTTATTCAGCTGAGAAACTGGGAGTCAGACATCTTGCAGCTCAAACTTGCCTGCTCTAATGATTGGTTTTTTATAAACCAGCTGCCTTGTTTCTGTCTTTTGGAGCTGTTTCAGTTTCCAAACATGATTTTAAGTAAGCCCTGATGTCAAGACTTGATCTTAGCTCTCCCACATGGCAGAGAAGTGCACCAGCTGAAGCGCACCAGCTGTCAGCACCTTGTTACTCCTTTTTTAGAGCAAAAAATATTCTTGGAGTACAGATGTTTCATCACATGCAATTAAATTATTTCACCTTAGTGAGATATCTTCTTTCCAGAGTGTGGTGTTGGAGTGTCCCAGCTGTGAGTGAAAATGCAGTAGTTTAAACGACAGTGGAGATGAAATAGATTCATAAATTTCGCCTCACATCTAAAACAAGCAAACAAGGCAGCCCTGAAATGACCTCGCAGTCAACTAGGACAAGGTAATCTCTCAAACCATTGGAACTGGAGCAGTTTTGATCAAATATCTATGTACCAGGTTTCAATCCTACTAAGGAAAATAAAATTTTATGGAAGTTGAAAGGTTTTATAGGACAGTGAATTTGCTTTCACATAGTCTTACTATTCTATTTTTTCTCTACTTAATTACATGTTCCTAAAAGTTCTTCTATTCATGCAAAATGACTTGCAAATATCAGATGTAAAGACAATTTAAAGTCTTGTTTTAAAAGTTTCGTACTTGATTTCTTACTTTCTAATGGAGGCATAGCCTTGGAAATAGTTTGGAACACATCGTGGAACTGTGAACTACAGGCACCTGGTTCAAATTTAGATTGAATAAGAGTTAATCAGTAATTGATTAATTCTTTGTAGCAGCAAATATTTTTTGTATTCATTGCTTGTTGACAGAACTGCCAGGTGCTATACCAAACAATGAGCAATTTATTCTCTCTAACCATCCCTCCCCCAGGTACAGTCTGAACCCAAATGTTGGCTCCAAATACTCCCACACTGTTTCAGGAGGCGAAAAAAAGTAATTTTGGATTGAATCGTTATTGCCAAAGCCAATCCCACGAGCAGTCCAATATTCTTACTAAAAGAGATGTTCTAGCTCATGTCAGAGTTTCCGTGTGCTCACACATTGTGACAGACGGTGTAAAGGTTTCATTTGTGCTCAGTTTGCTGTATGCCCACCATATGTTCTGGTGTACTAAAGACATGTTGTTGAGCAAGGTAGAAGGTGGCCTTATTTCATCTGTCATGTGCTGGGTCAGGTAGAAACATGTGGCAGGAGGGGAGAAACATCTGCACCTTGCTGGGGATCAGCCCAGTGTTCTCATGCAGAGAGAAGCCATAGGCTCAGCAGACAGGGAGGTGGCAATGTGCGTCAGGGCTGGGAGGCTCCCGGGTCACAGGCAGGATGCAGGCCGACAGCCAGGTTTTGGAGGTGCTTGGGAAAAATCACCTTGTGCCTCAGGTGAACTGACACTCAACATGAACACTGACACAACTCAATGCTGAAAGTTTGGGGTGAAGGGCCAGTCCTGAATGGTGAAGTACATACACAGAGGGGAGACTGGTCTTCTGACCTTATTGCTTGCCCAGATGAGATGAGGTTTCTCTGTTTCAAGTTACGAGTTGGAGAGTTGTAGGGCTTTAAAGTCATTGGTCATTATGAAACTAAAGCATGGAGGGTCTGCCTTAAAGCTCTGTCAGACATGTACATACTCTGTACTTCATGTAGCCTACAAAATATTAAAAAAATTTTTTAAAAATAATTTCCTAAGATAATCCTCACTGAATATAACCTGAAGTAGGAGGGAGCAGTGTCAGAGAAAGCTTTGAGATAAAGTTCCTATTGTACTTCAACATGGCTAACTAGTTCAAATAATTAGTATTGCTTTTTTAATTGTTTCTTCCCCACAGATAAGTATGGAGTAGTAGGTCTGAATAAATCAGTCATGAAAGACCCACTGCTTGTGTTACACATACGGTCAGACTAAGTGACAACAATGGTCCTCTTTCAGCTACTGAGTCTGCTATCACAGAGTTTTGCAGCTATCCAAGATGTGAACGTGTCTGAAACCTCCATTTAAAACAAGCAGAACATAAAAAAAGGAAATGGCCTGGAAACATTTTGTTGTTCATTGCTTTTTCCATAATTCCTTTCCTATTTCTATCTAATAACAGAAGGTATTAAGGAGTTGTGTGGCTTGATCTAACTTGGAAGTTATCTTTTATTGAACAGGGCTAGAGAAAGAGACCTGTAAATTTCCTGTACAACCTAGATTATTTTCTGATTCTATAACTCATATTGTCCTCCCACCCAGTGAATTTGCTATTTCTTGCCTACATTTCATAGAATGAAAAAAACCCCAACAAAATAAAAGCCATAGTTGACCCAAAATAAAAATGTACTTTTTAAAGGCTGTAGAGTGCTGTGTCACTTCAAACAATCGTGATAATGCTTTTTCATTATTAGAATTCCAGTTAATATCTGTTGCTGAAAGGAATCAAAGATGAAAGAATCTTAAAGGTCTTTCGGTTGATAATATATTTATTTTGATGCTATGTTATTTTATTGTTATAGATTCACCACACAATGAAGATGCACATTCTCATATTGTTACTGCTCAGAATGCAGCAACACATCAGTGCTAATTACAGAAAGAGAAGCCCATGAGATTACCTGATCCATACTGTTTCAACCAATCAGCTAGAAGCTTTTGTGTTATTCCACGGCAAATACTTCCAGCATCTGGGAATTAAGATGCATAATATGTGTTGTGTCTCTTATATACCAAAGAAATTTCTTCTGTTGATTCATTTTTGCTACATAGGTTGCCAAATCTCTCATCTTAGACAATTGACAAATCTCTAGATTTTAACATGTACCAATATAAATCATTCTACATAAAATGCTGAAGAAAAAGCTTTTGTTTTCAGTATGTTCCAGATTTTCACTTGATGTCAAAAAAAAATATTATAACCTGTGAAGGTTAATAATCCACTTAATACTTGGAATTGCACTATTTGCTTCAGCTGTGATTCATGCCAGGCTCTTTTTCAGTTTGTTTTTTTTTGGTTTTTTGCATCTACTCCATATTTGCCATAAACAATCTGTAAAAGTTTTTGTTGTTTTTTTTTTTAGTTGTTTTTTGTTTGTTTGTTTTATTTTAATCCTTCACCTAACCTGCAAAAGTTTTTTTTGTCCAGAGATTTTCTCTAAACTGTCTTTAAATTTTTCCTCTGTATCTATATTCATTCTCCTCCTTTTATATTATATCAAATACACAGTAGGGTTACAATCAGCAGCAGCAGTAGCATCACCCCTGTTCAGGGTGATATCTCTAATGTTTCCATTCCAAACTGAATTTTGGGCTTTTTCTGCCATTTAAAAAAGGCTCTCTGAGCATCAAATGCATTCTTCTGGAACATGACCAGGAGAAAACAGTCATTGTTTTAAAAACAGATCCAAGTTACTTTTAAAAAGCTGATTTTAAAAGGAAACATTACAACTGCTGTAATCCATTTTTTGCCACATTCTACCTATAAAGCAACTTGCTAGCTACACTTTAAATGAAACCTGTCTGAAAAATTACAGCAAGGTAAAATGTGTGAGATTAAATGGATAATACTGAAGTGAATGTTAAAGGCCAAGTTAGGAATGGTTGAAAAGCATCAGTTTTATAAAGGTCTTTGAGGTTCCAGTAATGAGATTTACAAAACTGCCGAGATTAATAAAATTTGCCAGACCTCCAGCTAGACTCCCGCTTTCCAAACTACCTACAGAACCACCACACATTACTGGAGAGGAACACCCTGGAATAATTCCACATGTCTCTGGGTAGCACCTTGGACCTCAGAAATTGCCCCTGTTTCAGCTGCTTCAGCACTCGTGCTGAAGACCTTAGCTGATCCAGAGGAACATGCAAATTTGCTAACCTAAGCACATGACATTTTCATCACTGTAATGATCCCAAATTTGTCCTCCTACAAGAAACTATCTGTCCAGTTCACGGCAGGGCTGATCTGGACAATCCTGTTTCACAGCCTCATGTCTGAAAGAGTAGCAGAAGCAAAACATGAGTCTGGCTCCTTATGTACTGCAGCCTACACTCTGTCCTGGCTCAGCACTCAGGGCTCCCCATTCCATCTGTGCCACAGATGGACTCCCATGTAGTTTGGTTCAGTGAACAATTTCTATCTATTATCAGATAAATAATCATGGAATCACAGAGTGGCCTGGGTTGGAAGGGACCTTTAAAGGCCTTCTAGTCCAACTCCCCTGCAATGGGCAGGGAAATCTTCAACTAGAACAGGATGTTCAGAGCCCCATCCGAACAGAACTTGAATTTTTCCCGGGATTGGACAGCTACCACTTCTCTGGGCAACCTGTAGTATGTTGTGCTCTGCAGCTGCAACTATAAATTTGTCTTATAGTGTGGTAAACACTTTGTCACAGTAATTTCTTTTGATATATATCATGAATTAACTTTTTTTCCCATGAACTATATGATGACCTAAAGGCATTTCATTAGTATAGGAGTTCTCTACATATTTTTAAGAAGAACATTCTTCAAATTGTTTTGTGGCATTAGTAATATGTGGAATTGTAGCCTTGTATGCCCCTTCTTCTTCATTCTGAGCACACGGCCAAGTAATCAAAATTCCCATCAAAAGGTGTAGATGTAATTGCATGCATTGCTCCTTGTGCTGCTTTGATCAAACATCTGATCAGTGTGCTAGCATTTAAATAATTTGCTTACAGTTTCTAGAAGTAAGTAATTGAAATGGAAACAACTAAAAAAAACCAACCCTCAACCAAAGACAAAAATCAACATTAAATTAATTTCCCTAATATTTTATGTATCTGAATATGTATTAGCCACTACATATGTTCATCACCTTCTGAAAGAAATAACACTATCATTCTCACTGTCATGGTGAAAATTGTCTTTTTGAGGGCTGTTATTCAGGTATCTATAAACCATAATGAATAATAAATGAACTTTGGAACTTAACTAATGAATCTGAGACTACAGTATTAAAGACTATCCTCTACATTTTCATTCTGCCTTTTATGACACACAGGACTCTTGTTCCAATCAGCACATGAGCACATGAGTGTATCTTGTGATGACTTAAACCAGAAAGAAAAGGCAGTGCAGAAAGATGACACTGATTTTACTAAACTAAATGTGAAAGACTTTGAAGGAAATGTTTAAACTGCACTAAGAGTTTTTCTTGATTTTCAAATCTAAAAAAGCAGGTTTTAATCATTAAAGGTTTTTCCTAATAGGAGTTGATTGTTAGATTAGGTCAAACTCTTCCTATTTTTATTCCTCAAGAAAAAATCACTCTGAAAAAAAAATAATTACCTTATTCTGCATTATATAAGTTACTTAATGCTACGTGAAGTAAGAAAACAACCAACTCAATGCAAGTTATTTTAAAATAAACAAAAGTGCCTTTCAAATCTCTATTTATTCAACATTTGAGCAAATTAGTATATGTGTGTGATAATGGGGTATAATGATTTGGGAAAATCCCTAAACTAGCTACCTTCATATACACACACACACACACACACACACACACACACACACACATATGGATAATTCATGACATGCTCTGAATTAGAGACTACTGTTCAGGAAAAACATGCCAGAGTTATAATTCATATTCCTATGAATAGTTCAGTAGCAGCCATGGAAACAGTACAAGTAGTAGGAGTTAAAGGAGAAGGCACAAGAAGAGAGAAAAAAAGAAACAGTGTCACTGTGTGACTGATTCCACAGTGCAGCTCCCTCTTGACTACAGGGTACTGTCATCTTCACATCTCAACAATGGTAAGACAGAATTGAAAAGTATTCAGAGGAAGGATACAAGGGTGACAAAGTCCTGGAAATCTGCCATGGAATGAGTGATCAATACACCTTATTGATCACAAGGTCTCTTCAGCCAGGAAAAGAGACAACTGGGATGAGAATATGAGAAATCCTTTAAATCTCAGAAGTCACAGAAAGCATGACCAGAAAACAGTTGCTCTTTTTTTTCACAGTATGGGAACTAAAAGACATCAAATCAAATTATTAGCTGACAACAATGCAAAATTGACAACAGCAGGTATCAAAATTACGGAATTTATTTCCTCAAAAAAATTTGGATATAAAAAATTTATGTTTTCAGTATGTTTCAAAATGTAAACATACTGACTCATACATGGCGTAAAACTGTCAAGGGCAAGCTGGAGGTCAACTAAACCCAAAAGTACAATTTAATTATTTATTATATATTGTTAATTATAGCCATAAATGGCTACAAGTTAGTGTATCTTTGGTAAAATTATCTTCTACCCTTTACTATATATCTATTGATGTTCGTGATGTTATCAATCAGGATGGATAGCCGTTCTTGTGGAAAGCATGGCTATGTGGTAACAGGTCTACCTGAAACAAGAATTTTTAATAAATTGTACAGTCTTTCAGACAGATTGGACAGTATTCAGAAAGATATAAAGAAATCCATTAGCATACATGTCTGATTGAATTCAGAATGAATATTTTCTGAAATACTGAGATAAATATTTAGCAATGCCCAAACTCTTGAACTCTATATTTTCTGAAAACTCTCCAAATTTTTACTGTCTTCAAATTTTTAAAATGTAATGAAAAACAAATTTTCTACCATTCCTGCTGGAACCAGAACTTAAAATGAGAATTTTATTAACAAATTGACTCATGTTCACCTAGTTAGAAACACTACTTTGTATCCACTAGGTACAAGTAGAGAACTCAACCCAACCTCTGAACACCAAGAGTGATCTGTTTAGTCTCATCACAAAACCTTTCTTGATGATTTTTAAGCGGTCTTGGGAATCCAAAGAGATCCCAGCTGACTGGAAGCTGGTGAATGTTGTCCTGATTTTCAAGGAAGGCAAGAAGGTGGGCCCTGGAGACTACAGGCCTGTCAGTCTCGCTTCAGTGCCTGGTAAAGTTATGGAGAAGACTGTTCTGGGAGATATTGAAAAACACCTGAAAGGCAATGCAGTCACTGGTCACAGCCAGCACAGCTTCACGAGAGGAAAGTCGTGCTTATCAAACCTGATTTCCTTTTATGATGACGTAACTCACCTAGCTGATCAAGGGAAGCCAGCTGATGTCATCTTTTGGGATTTCAGTAAAGCTTTTGATACTGTTTCTCACAGGATCCTTCTAGACAAAATGTCCAGCACACAGCTGGATAAACACATCATGGGATGGGTGAGCAACTGGCTCATGGGTGGGGCACAAAGGGTTACAGTGAATGGGGTGACATCAGACTGGTGACCTGTCACTAGTGGGGTTCCACAGGGCTCCATCCTTGGCCCTCTGCTCTACAACATCTTCTTAAATGACTTGGAAGCAGGACTGGAAGGCCCTGCAGAGAGACCTCAACAAATTAAAGGGCTGGGCAATCACCAATCATGAAGTTCAACAAGGGAAAGTGCCAGATTCTGCACCTGGGATGGGGCAACCCTGGATGTATGGACAGACTGGGGAATGAGATGCTCGAAAACTCTGCTGTGGAAAGGGACCTGGGGGTCCCTATCACCCTATCCCTGGGAGTTGACAGAAAGTTGAACATGAGTCAGCAGTGCCCTGGCAGCCAGGAGGGCCAGCCCTGTCCTGGGGGGCATCAGGCACAGCATCGCCAGCCGGGCCAGGGAGGGGATTGTCCCGCTCTGCTCTGCACTGGGGCAGCCTCACCTCGAGCCCTGTGTGCAGTTCTGGGCACCACAATATAAGAAAGACATTAAACTATTAGAGAGTGTCCAAAGGAGGGCAACAAAGATGGTGAAGGGCCTTGAGAGGAAGCCGTATGAAGAGTAGCTGAGGTCACTTGGTCTGTTCAGCCTGGAGAAACAGAGACTGAGGGGAGACCTTATTGCAGTTACAACTTCCTCATGAGGGGAAGAGGAAGGGCAGACACTGATCTCTTCTCTGTGGTGACCAGTGACAGGACCCGAGGGAATGGCCTGAAGTGGTGTCAGGGGAGGTTTAGGTTGGATATTAGAAAAAGGTTCTTCACCCAGAGGGTGGCTGGGCACTGGAAGAGGCTCCCCAGAGAAGTGGTCCCAGCATCAGTCTGACAGAGTTCAAGAAGTGTTTGGACAATGCTCTCAGGCACAAGGTGTGACTTTTGGATAGTTGTGTGCAGAGCTAAGAGCTGGACTCGATGATCCTTGTGGGTCCCTTCCAACATGGCAGATTCTGTGATTCTGTGATTCTGTGATTCTGTGATGAAGTATTTCATACAACAATAGAAGATGGAGTACTCTTGTGTGGGAGGGAAATTTCAGAAGATAGGTAGATGGATCAGTTGATCAATCTGAATGGTATAGACTATGAGGAGTCAAAAAAATCCCCAAATCTATACCAAAGTCTCGTAGCCCAGTAAATAATTGTTGCCATTGTTTGCAGCATGCCACAGATTTTTGTAAATATTTTCATGACATAGATATATATTATTCTTATCTAATTTAATCCTCATCTTCATAGAAGCTATTTTTAAGCACATTTTTCATTATTCATTGTAAGACTGTGACTCTATTTCCTATCCTGTCAAAGATAACCCACCACTATCCCACGCAAACAGATGATATTGCAACAAAATAACAGATCAAACTATTTTAAGTACTCATACTTTCACTATTCACTTTAATATTTCTGCTATGTTCATCATCATGTATAATCACCCCTTCTTATTTGATAGACTTTATGAAGACCTTGAAATAGGAATTACCTTTTGGCACTTTGGAAGATTTTGTAGAAGAAAGTCAGTATTGTCTTGTCATCCTTTTTCAAACATATGTACATATAATTGTGGAATAAAAATGACCTATTTTGTATTGTTTGTTTAATTTACTTCTTGTCATTATTAAGAGAATAAAATCTGGCAGCAGAATGACAATCTCTTGCTTCTTTTTGTATGGTGTAATGAGAGAAATCAAACCTTGGTTTTAGGGTAAGATGTTTTAATACTTTTGAAACTAAGAACCCTGCACTCATGCCAACGTTTCCCGAGCCCAGAAGATGCATACAAGTTTGGATAATGAAACCACTACTAAATAGCTCAAAATGAATTGAATCAGTCTCACACTCAGCCAAAACAAACTGACTGGTTTTAATGATTTTTACCAAATAATGGACAAAAGGATTCTTGGGAAAGTCCTGCAGCCAGAGAGGACTGTGTCCATGGAGGAAGGGGCTACAACTGGGGGAATCTGTTTGTTTTTCCATTTAAGTAGAATACTTTCTCAGAATTGTAAATTTGGAGAGCAGCAATAGAACTTGGCTTGGAAACTTCACGCTTGCTTGAATTTCTCTGGAAACACTTATGCTAAGCCTCTGAAAAAACCACGTACTTGGATAGACTTGAGCTAAGACTGGAAGCACCCGTGGGGTTGATTTGTGGGCCGCACAATGAAGCCACTGCCCTCTCTTGCACTTCCTTGTGATGCTCTAATAAATCCATCTCTCCCAATATCAGATGCTACTTAGAAGCCACAGAATGACAGTATTATATACTTTTTAAAAAACTTTTCACTATTTAAGACAGTTAAAGGGTGAAAGAAATTGAGAGGTCTTCAGAAACATTCCTTATGTTCTGAAGAGTTATTTTGGGGAAAAAATAAACCCCAAAACAGCAGTCTCTCTGCTATCAACCTACACTACATTTTGAATTATTTTTAAGAGATATAGTGGTAATATCAATCTGCGATGTTAGAAGCTGAAAAATTACTTTATTATTTCTGTAAATTTTGTATTAGAATTCTAAAAGGTTCCCATAAGAATCTGACACTTAAGTGAGTTTAAGAAACAATATTTCACAATTGCTATTTATTCTGGCAGTTCTAAAATGTTTTGAAGGGTGGTTGAAGATTTCCATCGCAGTAGCCAGAATATGTCTGATTTGTAAGATTAAACTGTTTGTTATTTCAGAGCATTATAATGATGCTTATAAAAATGGTCTCACACAGAACAATTAGTGTGGCTGTCCATTATGCAGCACTTGTTCCATACATG
The DNA here is from genome assembly GCA_013397565.1 of Ptilonorhynchus violaceus. Taxonomy (NCBI): domain Eukaryota; kingdom Metazoa; phylum Chordata; class Aves; order Passeriformes; family Ptilonorhynchidae; genus Ptilonorhynchus; species Ptilonorhynchus violaceus. The sequence goes on along the minus strand of VZRJ01002165.1, from coordinate 163,811 downwards.
TGGCCTTAAAGTGTGCTTGTTACGCTCACTTAGGCAAGATTTAAAGTTTCTTAATAGGGTAATGTTGCCATTTTAGACAACTTCTTTATGTTACTAAAGATTCAGTCTTCACTAGTTGTACCAATTTTAGGAGAAACTGTTTATATGGATGTGTTATGAGCTTAAAAATGACCATAATTCAAATGCTCTGAAGACAAATGTTGATGTCACACCAGAGGAAAGTAATGTAATTGAAATATGTATCTAATTCTTTGTTTTCATTCTAGCTGGTCTTCCTTTTATATGAATCACAAATTGCAATGCTACTCAAAGAAACTTCTGAGAATGTAAAGTGACAAGAGAAGGGAAATAAAAGAAATATGTCATTAGCAGATTATACCTGCTGGACACAGAATGCCTGTGCTTTCTGAAAGAACCAGACTTACACACTGTCTCACCTATTTCTCATATAGAAATATGAGATTGCCCTCCATTTTCATAACAAAATGTCCCTAAAGCTTTGCCTATGTTTCATATTAGAGTTGTGGGATGCTATTACTGATAGTGGTATGCTCTATTCAGAATTAAGAGGACAATGTCTGGATGAGTATGTTAAGTGTCAATAACTCTGCACACCATTTATGTAGGAGAAATTTATTTTTATTATTCTAAACAGTGTCTCATTAAAATTTCTAGCCAAATTGAAATTTCAGCAATGAAAGCTTCACACATCTTCTAGGCAAGAGAAGATAATTCCCAAGCAATGACATTTTAGTGCACCATTTAAATAAAGCTACATATCTTACATGCTTATCCCAGTAGCATTAAGAGGAAATTTTTCAAAGTTTGTTAGATGAGCTGTAAGCAAATAACTCTTAAGGAAAAGTGAGACATACATGTACTTAGTCCAATATAAAATAAACACTACAGTTACTTAATTTTCCCCAGAGTAATCTGTAGGATAAATTGCTTGACTTTACTTCAGAGGTTTATAACTGCATTACAGGTGATTTGCCATGGCACATAGAACAATTCAACGGAACAATGAGGGCAGTTTGCAATATTTGTAGTTTGTGTGATAGTACAAGGACTTTGCCATTAACTGTTCACACACACACACACACACACACAGAATGAGAAGAAAACCCTACAAGGACAAATCACTTCCTTCATATAGAGACATAATCAAAGGCAGATTTTTAGAAAATTGAAATAAAAATCTGTGCAAAAATGGAAAAAATTTTATGCATAAGCTATAAACTATTTCTTCACTGGATAAAACTTCAAAATAAAAATTGTCCAGCTGCTTTCTTTCCACCCATACCTTGATTTTTATCTGTTTACGTCAGTTATGTTTTGGTGCACTTGGGATTTAAGAACAGCTCACTTGTAATGACAATCTTTCAAGCAATGCATATGAAGAGCCATTTAAATCCCTCCACATAAATATCAAATGCTCTCTACGTCTCATGCTTAGAACAAATTGTTTTCAAACAAAATTATACCTCTGGTACTAGCAGAGGTATGGCTAGAAATCTTTTGTCTCTGTGCATTCACAGGACATGAATTCACATACTTTTTTGTGCTGCTGGAAAACAGTAACATAGATACAAGTGTAGTCAGCATAGAGGATATTTCCTAGGTTCCCTGCCAGTTTAAATGGATTTTTATTTAAAGCTATCAAAACAATATGAAGCTCTTTAGATTTAAAGCCCTCAATACTTGCAACCCGTTATTTAGCCTCCATAGCATGTCTAGTTTGACAAATGTGGGCCTAACAGTTCCAGACAATGACATCAGCACTGTGCCTTCCTATGTTGTTCCTGTCTGGGCTTCAGCAGGAAGAACAGTAGTAAGCTTTTATTCTATACACGTCTTAGTGAAGATCATTGAAGTTTTAGCCCATCAAGCCAACGCAAAGACCTTTTACTCTGGCCAGTCACATGAACTTAGTCCAGATTTAGGTACTTAGAAAACATACACAGCTATTTGAGGCACTGTATTTGCAAAATAATTAAAAGCGTAGCTTTGTGAAAATTCAATTGCAGCCTGTTGTGCTATTTGTTAGAGACTCTACCTTGATGCTTAGGCACCCATTAAAATATTTTTCTTATCATGCAACCACTGGATTTACACTTTCTTTATTTATAAGTACTTGAAAACAATTGTCAACAGCTTCAAAAGTCCCTTCATGATTCTAATGGAATTAACTTGTTTTATTTTCTCCAGGTCAAGTGCATGTTGGCTGAGCGCATCGCCACATAATCTCTCAACATTATTCTGAATTGCAAGCTGCCTTCGTTCACCTTCTCTATGCAACTCACCCAGATTAAGGAATGGAGATTTTAGATCTGGTTACTGGATTTGATGCTTCTGATGCCACCACAGTGAGACTGAAAAAACTTCCCCAACTTTCAAAAAGTGAGTTACAGGTAATGCATGCTTCAAAGAGCATTTTAAGTGTAATTGAGTGTGAATTTATATTCTGCAAACTGGATCCTCTGCAAAGGCCCCACTTGTCTCTAGCTTAGTCTACTCTGGTGACATTCCTTTCTGTGGTCTCCTCTTGGTCACCCTCAGGAAGGAAAAGAGTCTTTACTATGTAAGATTACCAGGATCACCCTACATGGCAGCTTCAGAAAGTGTGTAACTCCAGCTCTGATGCTTCCCAAAGCTACTGAAGGATGGTGAAAATATCTAATGTGCATAGACTCTCCACAAACATCTCCACGAATCAGGATTAAAACCTGCCTGCCTCCTAACCTCAGTCATTTTACCTTTCCAACTGCTTTCAGGGATGTTGTGGCTCCCTATTCCCCAGTACCTTTAACACTCTGGAAGAACAACTAGACTGAGGCTATAGGAGACCCTTGAAGGGTGAAAATACCATCTTACAAAACAGTTAGGAGGGAGCAAGAACATAGAAGAGAAAGTGAAGACCACAATCTGGCTTGCTTACCCATGTTATAAGAAAAAAGTATTAATAGAAAGGGATGAATTCATCAAAGTTGCTGCAGGGTCTTTGCAAGACGGTAAAATCTCAAGTCAACTTAGATTTGGGAAGGTTTGGTGTTCATAGCAGGCGCTCCATGTTGTGCGAATAACATAAGCTATTCAGAGACAACACAGGTTTTCACACTGAGGTACAAAGCAAAGCCCACAGCTCACACTCATATCACTCAAATACTGCTGTTGTAGTTATTTTCAACGTCAAAAAGGCAAATCTTCTGCCAAAAGTGATGGCAAGAACAAAAATTACTGTTATTATAAGCACTCAGGAAAGGGCACAGCATACTGTTGCCCACAACATCCCTTGCAGACAGATCTCTGGACGAGTTTTTGAAAAGTATCACTTTTCCATAGTCTAAGTAAAACTGTTCACTTCGGCTTATGGAATGGTAGGGGAGGGTTGAGTTTTGCAGTCAGCATTGTAAATAGGCCATAACTAACTTTAGCTAAATTCTGCCTTCAGTTCATGTCACATACTATTTTATTTACCACCAATTCTTGCTGCAGACTGCTGGGGCTGAAATAGAAAAGGGAGACAGTGTGGGAAATGCTCTTTTAAGTCTTCATAAAAAAAAGAGATTGCATAGATGAGCTAGTATTTCAGTATACTGTTATCCTCTGCAATTCGTGTCTAGATTATTTTTAGAAGTCATCATGGCAATTTAAATGTAAGGGCCAAATCCTGATTTCAGCTGCATGAAAAAACAACTATAGAGACATCTGCCCATATTGTAGGCCTGACGTTTTACTACCAAATAGCCAACTGCTGAAAACATTACAGATTGCTGATTTACTGTTAGATGAACAAAATTCACATTCACGGGATATTTCTTCACGGTAACGATATTTGTACTGTCTGTTTCCTTACTATGATTCATCATCATAAAATCTGTATGTAGTAAAAACATAGAACTGAGGTTTGCAGCATCTTGATAATATTGTCCCCTATTTGGGGAATAAGGAGGGAAAGAAACTGAATAACATGCCATTTGTATCATAACACGTCTGTGGCAGAATTGAGAAATTACCCTGTGTTTACTGTATACCAATCCACAACATTAATGGCAAAACTACCCCTTTTTCTCAAAACCTAGTCCAGTGCACAGGCCAATTAATGATACACAGAAGCTAAAGAAACTTGTTAGCTGATAGCTTGATGACACAGCAAGTCAGTGTGCTTTATTAGGGACTAAACTCTAACATCCCTCTCCTTTGGCATTTAGATATGACCCTTTACAGACCTTGATTTTTAATTCAATTTTTCCATTTCAGCTCAGTTTCTTTACAGGGCCTGAGCCAGTCCCCACATATAAACTTGGTGGTTCTGTTGAACCACCACTTTCTGCCAGCTGCAGGGAGCAGCCACCGAGAGCCAGAAAGTAAAATAGGTGTATACTGAATCCTAGCATTTGGAGAAAGCCCAGTCAGCCCCAGGATGAATGAGAACAGTTGAACTTCTCCTGGAGTGTCCAGGATTCAGAAAACCATTACCTAAGTTACCTAAGTGCTGGGTGGTAACAGTGAGGAACATTTCACTTTGAATTTTCTGCTTGATATTATTCAGGCATGGAAAGCACACATAGTCTTCTGAATCCACACATTCCTAAATAATTCACACATTTCTGGTATTTTTGCCATGCACACTATCTGAAGAATGCAGAGAAGTTTGCCTCCTCAGAATTGATTTGGAAATCCTATAGAAAGGAACATTTAGTTAAACATAAATCAACTCTCAAGCTGGCTAAGAAGAAATGTGTCCTGAAATGTACTAGCATGTGTTTTGATTAGAAATGAAGGAACATTCTATTACTATGCATATACAGACAATTCAAAACATATGCTCTGTACACAGTGTTTTGGGGCAAAGTTTCATCAGTAAAGCAAACTTATTCAACACTTAGTGACTTACTAAGGCGACTGACCAAAGGAAACCTGTATGGTTTTTGTGTTGTGCCTAAGAAATAACTGAATATGGAAACCTTTTTTTTTGCTGGCAAATAAGAACCATTGGTTGGTCAACTGACAGGATTAGGTTGCTAATATAAAAAATTTCACTCATGGATAAAACGAGATTTGGAAGTAGTTCTTTTTTAAGCACCCATGGATCCACTGAGAAATCATGTAGGTTGGAAGGGACCATGCTTCAGCATATGATTGCTCATTTGCATGATATAAACCCAAAATATTTCTGTCCATAAAAATCAACCTGAAGTATCAGACCAACTTTGGTTTTGAAAAGCGTATATCTGAATATCCCACCTGAGAAATACAGATTTTCAGAACTCTGACTAGAAATTGGGAATCGTTTTTAAGCTATCAGTCTGGTTCATTTACTTGCAATACAGAAGAAAGAAAAGAAAAATGCTCTAAGTGAGGATTGTTAAAAAGTCCTTAAAAGCCCTTTTTTTTTTACTTTTTTTAAGTCCTTAAAGCCAATTTCATAGAATAATTTTTACAGCTTAAACTGGTTTATATTTGTGAGAACTTGGCAAAGCAGAGAAGTTGAAAGGTCTGTTAGTCTCAGTTATGTGTGTAATAACTGGACATACCACACAGGTGAGTGACATCTTTAAGACATAGTTTAATAATTCTCTTCTTCAGCTTCAGTGGAGGCTGTATTAGTCCAAGCTGCTTGAGTTAAGAGGAATCAGAAATATTTATGGCATTAATATTGCAACCATTTCCACTGAAATCATGGGGCAAGAAGTCTGGGTGAAGACTCTGATCGTTAGCTCTGTCGCTGCCTGAAATTCTTATGTAGGAAGTCGGGTTTGCTTCTTTACTCACTCTGTTGCTAATCGTCATTAGTCCAGGAAGGATGTTAAGGTAAAAAGGGCAAAGCATGTGCCTGACCTCATTTCAGACACTGACAGCAGGCTACCCCCCAGAATGATTCTACTTTTCACCTAGCTACCAGTTATTAATAACTGTGTTACAAATCACTACCATGATCACAATCATTGTCACGGTCACCTTCACAGTAAATAAAGACCTTGACTAAAACCCTTTCCTTTCCACTGCCTTTAGTTAAGCAATGTTTCAAACCATTTTCTCGTCTTCTGAAGCAAATAAGAGGTGTGGTTTGGAAGTCAGACTGACATGAGGGCCAAATCAGACTTTACACACCTAAGCCTTTTAGAGTAAAATGTTGGACATAGTATTGGTAAACATTCACGAGCCTGGAGCAACTGCAGTACCTGAAAGTGGCAGCTTGGAAACAATAGTAGAGAAATGGTATGTGTGATAAGAATTTTTGCTATGTTATGCTACTTCCTGCAAAGAAAAAATCTCCTATAAGGTATTGTCCCTGATACTTTATTACATTATCATATTGTACTAGTGTAGCTATTTAAATAGTAAAAAAATTAAATTTTAAGTCATATTTTTAGAGATTTCAAAGGACTTGGAGAAATGTTACAATTGTGCTCTCTTATGCAATTTTTGCTGTAATAAAGAGGTATTGCGAATTAATTCCTGAAGTCTTAAACTCCCAGTAAAATTTTTATTTGACGGGAGTGACATTTTTTTGTTGTTTTATTGGAGAAGGTTAATTTTGATTTGTGCTTCACAGCAGCCTTATTTTGATTAGTTGTTTTAGAGGATAAATGTAAGAAGTTTGATAGATAAGTGAGCTTCATATAACACATATGTAGCAACCATGGCCCATAGGGATTCTTATTGCATCTGCTGCATTAAATTCAAATACAGTCACTAACACACTGAGAACATTCTGGCGCATGCCAATTAGCTGTCACTCTTGCAGAGCCTATTGATAACCCAGCGTAGGTACAGATTTGTGCATCACAATTTAATATCATCCCAATTATTTCTTTAATCTTTGCTCTAAATAAGTTAGGGAAGCTACTCTTTAATATTAAACAGAACCTGAGGATGTTATTAATATTGTTATTTAATATAAACAATAGACCATATGAAATACACAAGACACAAATACAAGCCAGTCAGTCAGGTCCTTCTAAATGTTTACTAGCTCTCAACATCTGATTTTCTACCATATGCTTTAACATGAAAACTGGAGAAAGAAAAGCCCAGCTGTCACCACCTCACCTACACCCAGTACTCAGATTTTCCTCACCAGGCAGCAAAATACATAGCTTTAAAAATGAAAGAAATGGCTGACAGGAAAACTGACAGAGCTGCCACCAGGTAGGGATGGCAGACTATTCTGTGTCATAAGGCACATTTGCAGGTTATACTATACTATAAGCTGTGCAGTCAAATCATAAAAAAATTGCGCAAATGTAATTTTCAAATATTAACATACATTACAGGAATAGTTTATTGGCTCAGCCAGCTTCTGTGTTGCCTTTCCATGACTCTGAGTCTAAGCAGTGCGGAAGGGGTGGTATGTGTGAAGTGCACTGGGGCTAACCCATCCAACCCGAATTAGCCAGTGGGAGGTTCACACCTATGCTAGACTTGGGCAGAATATGCAATTCATAAACTACTTGTGACATTCCCTATGGAAACAGGCCACCACAAATAATTAAAATCTCATCCAGCAGGTCTTTTTCTGGCCTGATCTGAGAAGGAACAATACTTTCTGAATGTCCTGTAAGTTAGGAATCGCTGTGCTATTACAATTCACAGGCTTATTTGTGTGCCTGTTTTTGCTGAGCTTTTCACTGGTAAGGTCTGTCTTCAGACCTTCCAAGCTCCTGAGCCTAACAGCAGAGCCTGCGGGAGTGAAGCATTACTCACAGGAGAGAAAATCAAGTCTTAGAACAGGAAGCCAACTGTAAAAACACAAGCCCATGCAGCAAGATGCATCCAAGGGTGCTAAGGAATCTGGACCATAAAATAGTCTGGATTCTATGGCAATAGTGGATTGTGGTGTAAGATGAATGTGATGTGAAACAGGATATTCTAAGCATGTAAAATTCATTGAGTTTAGATGGAACATTGACAAGAGGTTGCTTAACATGTTTGCTGTGACTGGAGAACATATAAGTTGTTTCGTGTTTCTCTACAGTGAAAAGGAACTCAACTTCTGTGTTTGATGCCTTGACTCATAGGCCAAGAAAGCTAGAAATTACTTTGGCCATGTTTTTTAAGAATGAGCTTCTTCGAGTTAGATGCTTTGCCTCAGGAGAGAGCCCTGGTCTCTGTCTCAAGGGAGTAACATGAGATCGTGAGTAATTAAGTAAGCCTCAAAGGAGAGAATTCAAATGTGAAAATGTATTTAGCTTTTCCCAACATTTGACTCTGGATGTCTTCTCAATGAACATATGAGAAAACAGAATTGTTCCGTGGAGTCTTCTAATCCAATCTGCTGTTTTAGAATTTAAATTCTTCTCCATGAGTTGTTGCAATATGATGCTGATGCCCATGCTTTGCAGCTGGCCAGCGCAGAAGATCTGGCAGTCCTTCAGCAATTCATAGTATATGATCTATATTTTGTATCCCATTACAAGCTTTTTCTTTCTGTAAGCTATCCAGAATAGATAGATCCAGAACAATCAAGATGTTTATTAATTTTCTTGCTATGCATGGTTGCTCAAGGGATTGTATTTATAAGCATTCTTTGGACTTCAGGGATTTGGCAACTACTACTTTAAGAGCTCATTTGATTATCAACATTAAGGGTTTGATTGGTAAGAAATGATTGCTTAAATCCCACAGAGAAACTTTTATTGCGACTGAATGAGACAAATGGTTTAATACATGTGTTGAATAAAAAGATTGATAGGGATTCCTCTCTCGGAGAGAAGGGTGAGCCTGGAATATGCAGGCCAAGGATTTTGGGGATCAATCGCAATAAATTATCCCAAATAGCTGACTACATTTACAACTGCTCTCTATCAAAAAAACAGAAAAAAGCTAAGTGCATTACTCCAATATCAATGTTGTTGCCAGCATATCTGTTTATATAGAGGTTTGTATACATATAAGTTTAAAGCTGATGCACGTCATTTCCATTGAAATGTATATACTAAGGGTGGAGTCATCTGTCTTAGCTTAGACATCTGCATTTCCCTTTATGGACAGTGGAGAAAAATAGGCAGCTCAGTAAAGTGAGTCCTCCTATGAGACACTTCTTAAGACAGGTCATGTAAATATGGTTTTGTATTTTCATTTTATCTTAGGTTGACTTAAAAGGTTAGGTGATGCTAAAGCTTCCTCACACAAGCACATGATGCCAAATCAAACAACTGAACATGTTAAGAAGTGACCAGCTTTCCAACACTCTACCAATTTGAACTTCTTCATTCAAGCTGAACATTCCAATCTGTCTGTTGGCATTTCACAGATCAAGTGAGGAGGAAATGTAGTCCAGGGACCAGGGCTAGCCAGGAAATGTGGCAATTTCTGATATGTTATGAGATCATGGGATCCATGCTAGAAGCTCAAGTGCACCTAAGGTGTTTGTCACAGTGGGCCAAAAAGATATTTCTATATCTTGCTTTTTATAAAGACATGAGATTTGCAAATATTTGGGGTCTGGTTGAAGACAAGGGATGTAGATGCATCAGAAGGACATTGAGGTAAGCTCCTGCAGTTGTACAAACCAAAACAGTAATCTGATGACCTTTCCATCACTGATTTTCCCAGTCTTAGCCTGCAAAACTTACCCTGTAAGACCACGTTTTCATGGCTCTGAATGTATATGATAATATTAAAAAGCAGCAGCTCATAAAAAGTTATTTGAAAGGACACATTTCAGCACTAATCCTTTACTTGACCAGCTAGCATGGACAAAATACTGTCTTCAGGGTTACTCTCTTGTATTCATTTCTGAAATAGAAACAGGAACCTTAGCAACCAAATAGAACCCGAAAGTAATGCTAACAGTTTAATTTGTTGTTTATCATTGCATCTGTAAGAAAACATTACTAAAATCTTTCCCGTAAAAGAAACGTAAGTGAAGGGGTGGAGAAGAGAGAAATGTTATTTTCCAGGGAAAAGAGAGATGCATCTTGTTTGCAGCTTATAGAACGCAGCTGTGGATGGATCAAAGTTTATGTGTTTTGCTATGCAGTAGCCTTGAGGATTTTATTTGCCACATTTTATCTGCCCCAAATTTTATTCCCAAACATTTGTGTGCTCAGAGGCCAGAATGATCATCGTATCCTGGGATGCATAAAAAGCAGTGTGGCCAGCAGGTCAAGGGAGGTAATTTTGCCCCTCTGTTCTGATCTGGTAAGACACCACCTGCTGGAGCAGGTCCAGAGGAGGGTCATGAAGATGATCTGAGGGATGGAGAACCTTTCCTATGAAGACAGGTGGAGAGAATTGGAACTGTTCAGCCTGGAGAAGAGAAGGCCCTGGGAAGATCTTATTGTGGCCTTTCATTACTTTAAAGGCGCTTAAAAGAAAGATGGGGATTGACTTTTTAATAGGGCCTATAGCAACAGCAGAAGGGACAGTATTTCTTCTACTCTCCTTTAAGGGCCAAATGTGAGAGATCTAAGATGGAGTATTGGAAATGGTTCACTTGCTGATTGCTGAGTAGCTTTGTCTTTTGTCAGTTCCTTCTGAAAGATTGTTCTGCTGTATTGTTGTTATTTGCTTTCACTTTCATCATTACCATGAGGGGGTTTAGTGCACAATAAGAAGACTGTGCAATTGTAAGATCCAGAGATAGTTTTGTTAAATTTTTTAAGTCCTTAAGCATAAGCTGAATGGTATGTATTAGCTAGCCACCTTTTCCATTACATTATTTTGAGTTTTGTAATAAGCTCAGCTTGTCAATAAGTCAGAAGAATCAGAATGTGGGATTCAGCAGTGGATCTAAAACCAAAATTACAAGTAATAACTAAAAAGCTGCAGTGGAAATCTTTTTAGGGTAGTATTTTAATATCTTGCTAACGTGGCAAACCTTGGTGTAAAAAAAAATCAAGCAACAGTATTTTGTTATGCTGGATTAAAATGTATCTTTCAAAACACTTTCTTAAGGCCCTACATAGATAGTCCATCTTCACATTTAAAATGTGTAACAAAATATTTCCATATTTTATATATTGGAAAATGTCTTTACTTTTTAAATTATTCATACCACTGACATACAGTGTTTTCAAATGCTTTTCTGAATTGCAATATTCGATATTCAATCAGAAAAGGACTTTAGACAAAAGTGATCAATTTCATAGTTTTTAACTGAATAGCAAATCTATTACTAAAAAATCCCTATGAGCAATACAAACCTGTCTGCATGCCTTTTTCACACAAACAATAGTGGCAAACACATCCAGGTTACGAAGGATTAATGCCAAGGACTGAAAAAAAATTAAAAAATTATAAACTAGGCAGTTCTCAAGACACTGCATAATTTTAACCTAAATCAGAACATTTTAAGGTCACTATACTGCTTACACATTCTAAATGGAAAGCACAAATCACATGGAAAATATTTTTCTTAGGGAGGGCTCATTCCAATTTTAAGGAAGACTTGAATGATCTGAAATTTCCAGTGGATGAGCTGCTGACATTGATAGAACAGCTGATGCAAATGTTAATTTTATACCAAAGTTCTGAGAACATTTGAGACCTATTATTTTGGAGACTTTTGTACATTTATGGTGACATCAGATGGTGCTGAGAGCATAGGCCTGCTCTTTTCTTGGCTATTTTTTGAAAAGCATATATTTAAATTAATTTCAGAGTTTCCACTGATTTCAGTGGTACAGGATGAGGCAGCTAGGCTGAAAAAAATCAATTACAATTTTAAAAAAAGTCAGTAAAGCAAGAAAAGAATCATAGGTAAATGGTCTATCACAGCAAGATTCCTTTATAGAAATCTTCCTAAAATAGTACAGTGCATATATCTGAAAAATAATTAAGAGATAATCTACTTCTAAGTAACAGGGACTGAGCTAGAAGACTGGCAGAGTCCAGAACTGACTGATGCATAAATATCCCACCCCTTCTTTAGTACTGAGAAACGCTGCAGCACAGGGATGGGAAGATCAAGAAAATGACCATCTAATCCATGTTTACCCAGTTAATAAGTGCTTGATCCCTACAAACAGACTGATGTGGACAAGAAAGGTAAGGCAAATCTTTCACTCCTCAGTGTCCAGAAGCCTCAGGCATCGGCTAGGCAGCCGGGGCAGAACCGTCTGAGGACTGAGGGTAACTCCTTTCCACTGCCTCTGTCTGCCAGCTGTTTGCTATCACTCCCTTGCTGGAAGCTATCATTCCCACAGCAGGGTCAGTGGAAGGAATTGCCTCATTTGCTTCAGCCAGATACAGAGTCAACTACTTTATTTTACAGGGCCTTCAGAAGCAAGTTCAACTTAGGAAATGAGTTTTTCACTGACGTGGATGGGAATCGCTCATAATGTCATCTCTGGGTTCATCTGCGAAGGGGCTCGTTTCCAGCAGAAATGTGATTTAAAAAACTGCTTAAGGTTCAGAGCATGGCCATAGCATAATGTGGCTTTTTCTGCACTGACATTTGAGAGTGGTCTTATTAACAGCATCAGTCTCAGCAAGCATGCACTGTGAAAACCAGTGTAAAATTGTAATTAAAAAAATCCTAAAAATCAGAGCCTTTTCTTTGTGGCATTTCTAGCTAGCATCCTTTCCAAATCTTATTTCTTTTGGCTTTATGGCCACTAAGGACGGACAAATAATCTTTCAGAATATGTGAAACAAAAAAAGCACATAATGTAATAAACCCACTTCTTCACCTGAATAATATACAATCAGGCATCAAATAGTGTAGTGCTTTCACTAAATTTATTTCTTCCATAATTAATTGTTTCTAGGAATATACTAGAACAATTATGAATTGTAACCTATTATTTAGGATTTGTTAAACATTGTAAGTGTTCATGGTATTGTGCTACCAATGCTCCTGATAATAAATATATACAGCATAATAAACTCCTGATCCTTAAAAGTATCATTCAAGAGAAGACTCATATCTAGGGTATTAGTATTTGCATAAGCAGTAATTTAATTTTGTACTTACAAAGACTAGACAGGAGAAAAAAAAAGCAAATGAGCTGCTAGCAAAACCCATTGTGTGCAAGAACCACGGGAGTGATGGGGCTCGCAGTTCCTCACTCCAGTATTTCCATACTTTGACAGGCTGTTTGTTGATGGCTTTTTCAGTAGGTTTGGCCAATATGTCAAATTGTTGCAACTGTTTGGCAGTAAAAACCTTCCCAGTCTTGGGGGATTTTAATTTTTGTTTCTCAGTTTTGTTTTTAGAAGTCAAGTAATTTTTCCATTTTGCTGATCTGTAAAATAAGCATTATAAGTTCCAGTTTTAATTTATAAGTTTTTAATATTATTTAAAGTGCACAACATGTTGAAAACATGGATATTTTCTAGGCTGTGTTCACTTCATTTCCAAAAAATCCCAGAATCCAAAACACTCAATGATCAGGATCCTACTGCTAAAAAGACATAAAAGAGGGTACTTGAAACATGGCACATTGAAAGAGGTAGGAGGGGAATTCAGGTGTGCAGTCTCTAAAAGAGATTTATATTTTTCCTTGAGGACTGCTGGAAAGGAGTGGTTTTAATCCATGCAGTAATCTGCATGGGACCTAGAGACCTGCACTAACAAGTGCTGTTGTTGTATTGGTAAAGTTCATGACAACATTCCTATTAAACAGAAAGATTTTCTCCCTAAGTGAAAGACTGGAAGCTTGTAAAACTACTGAATTTGCCATGTAATGAAATAATTTCTCCAAACTTTATAAATGTAGCAACAAAAATATACTATGTGATAGGAAGTACCAAACTCTAATTTTCAGTGCCCCCTTAAGTTTTGCTATCTTTAAAAGTTCACATCGGTGGAAAATGTGACTAAGTGGAATTAGTATCAGAGTATGCCTAATTCATAATTACCTACTTTGTGCACAGCAACAATTTACAAGCCCTCTATTCACTGGCAGTTTGAAAAGAACTTTCAGATGGGATATTTGGTAAATTTCAATTACAGTAGAAATGCCTTGGAGGGCCAGTTACATATTGTGGTATTTACGCAGACATCAAAGATTTAGTTGTTTAGACAAGGAAAACTAAGGCCATCTGACTATTCAGAGTATTTAGGAAGAGTTCTGTTTATTTCAACCTAGAATTTTGCCAAAAATAGATGTCCCAGTTACAAAAAACTTTACCCCTTCTATAATCCAAACTCCTACACTGATCATGTCCAAAAATTGCAGTCTTAGAATCTTTTTTCTTTTTTCCTTTTTTTTTTTTAATGTACACTAGAGCATAGATAGAATAATATTTAAGAAAATCCTGCACTGTCATTTTTGCTGTAGTTTACATCAACAGAAATTCATATATACCACTGGAGTTCAGAACAAGTTCAGGTAATATAAACCTTGGAAAATAAATAGGCTTTGATTTTTTATGGACTGTTTCATAATGATCTGAGTAATCAATTTCTAAACTGCATGGACGAGTTGCATTTGAATTTCAGAAGAGTCAGCAGACTGACTTGGGTTTGTCATTAAATAAACTGCTAAATTAATAAGCTGTTAAATCAATGAAATTTTGCAAAAAAAAAAGAAAAAAATTAAAGAAAGCTGAGTAAAAACTTAGTCAGCTACTAATCTGCCAGGTGTTAATTAATAATACACAAACATTGCGTTAAAAATACAACACTTCCATTACAAAGTTTTCGGGCATAAACCCATGTTTTGCCTTTATTAGAGATCACATGCTTTCATCATCAATGTGGCTCAGTGAAGTGAAAGATGGATCATTGCTACTTTTATGGTGGCAATCTGATCCTAAATCCTTAAAAATCGAGGAAAATATAATCTGAGCAGTGAAGTAATCTAACCTTAGTCTTTCACAGCCATCTCTTCTGTCCTTGTGATTGCACATTAGACACGTCTGCTTTTATAAGAGAAGCCTTCTTTCACAATTAATGTGAGCATGTATGACTTCAGTTGCATCTTTATAAAAGTAGTAACATAGAAATAAATAGGGCATATCCCATTGCAGGTTAAGGGCAGGGTGCCATGAATTGCATGATCTGAGATATTCAGGCATTTTGGACCATATAAATGCTGAGGGAATGTATTTCTCAGCTCCTCGTAACCCATACATTTACCCATGTGTTCTTTTCTGTGTAATGAAGTAGACCAAGAACTACAAGTCACACAGTACAGATTTTCTTCTTCAGCTGGCAGAATGTCACTCCAGACTAGCTGATAAATATATTTATTTTCTCAAAAGTCACATCAAGAAGATACTTAAAATAATAATTTGAAATGTGCTGTTCCCATGAATATGGCTTTCAGAATACATGTTTGTTAATGTCAGGGGTTAAACAATGAAAAGAATATAGAGAAATCTGGTTCCCTGTGTTCCAGGAACCTGTACTTCTCCATGGTCTTTTCTTGTCTTTGGCTGGTGCAGTGGGAGCTCCCCCTTCAAAAATATACAATTTCCCCAAAAATGAATGAGAAAGGGGGAGAAATACAGCCAAAATGAATTAATTTTCTTTTAGCTAAGTATATCTGGAAAATATTTTGTAGTATTTGCTTGGCCCTATTAAATAATCCAAACCATTTTATTGGCACTGAAGGTTATCCATATGATCATTATAGCTGCATTTTCAACAGAAATACTCTCAATTATTGCAGCTGAGGATCAAGATCAGGGAATTAGCATGCTAATTAGTATATTAACAGATGCTCTCAGTAGTACTGCATTAGGGGTTCATAACACAATAAAAGGATCTGTAGACGGATAGTTGGTCTATATTGTCTGTTCCTTTTACTCCCACTGGTGTTTGTCCATAGCCATGATGCCACCGGTAGAGCCTGCTGTCTTTGGTATTTATTCATGTAACTGTCATGTCCTCATTTACCTAGTGTGACTGTTCTGTTGTTTTGCTCTTCCCTTTTAAATTCACTATATCTTCATACACTTCTCTCCTTGTATATTTTTCTTGATCAGCAATGAAAACACCATGGATGAAAACACAAGGACAATGATTTCATGCTTTTGATACGCACTCCACTTACAGAAAGGTTTGCAACACTGACAAAGATTTGATTTTTTTTGTAGACCACTGAACAGAGAAAGGTGTCACTGGGAACTGCATAGCACCAACCAGATTCTTGGATGGATGAAAACCATGACAATTTACCAGAAATAAGTAGGTTATAGCCCCCTCTTCCACCAGTGATATTTCTGGCAAGTCATTTCACCGTTCTGCACTGTGGTTTCTTCACCAATTCAATGAAAAAAAGACTTTGTCTTTGAAGAACTCCATGGTCAATGCAGCTGGCACATTAAATCTTCAGAAAGATTTAATATCAATTTAAAAAAGAATTTGTGAGATAACATTACCACTATCTTTTCATGTTAATATTCAGAAATGCTGGTATTTGAAATCACAAGGCAAATTCTATAGCACTAAATCTAACTGAGGAAACAGCTAGCCATATGAGGAGTCCCAGACAGCCTCAGCATTCTTGCTGTTAATCAATTTTCCACCTATCCTAGACAGGAATGAAGAAAGCAGATTTCAGAATCATAGAATCACTAAGGTTCGAAAAGACTTCCGAGATCATCGAGACCAAACACTGTCATGTAAACTAAACTATAACACTAAGTGCCATGTCCAGTTGTCTCTTGAACACCTCCAGGGCTGGTGACTCCACCACTTCCATGATCAGTTCATTCCAATCCTTGACCACTCTTTCAGTGCAGAAATTCTACCTGATGCCCAGCCTGAACCTGTCTTGGTGCAGCTTGAGGCCACTTTCTCGCATCCTGTTACTTCTTACCTGGGAGAAGAGGCTGACCCCCACCCAGCTACAACCTCCTTTCAGGGAGTTGTAGAGTGCAGGAGCTCAGGACTTTTGAACAACAAATCAATATGATTTTGCAGAAGACGCTTTATTGTTTACATAACACTCTACTTATACATTTTACAACTGCTGTACACACGATCATGCATTACTTGATTGGTCCCTCTATCTTGTCCAAGCGCTCTGCACACACTTTTGAGAAAATATGATTGGTTCTAGTCCAGTGCGGCACAGTCTTTCTTTATCTATTTCTTGCTGTCTTGGTATGCTGTTCTTCAGCTTTTTCTTTCCCAATTTAGCACAGTTTACATTTCAGTAACCTTGACAAATTCCTGAGGGCTCTGATAAGAATAACTAAAGATGGTTTGGCTGGGGCACATTTCAGTGTTCAAATACCTTACAACAGTAGAGAATGATAAGGTCTCCCCTGAGCCTCCTTTTCTCCAGGTTGAAAAATCCCAGCTCCTTCAGACACTCCCCATAACACTTGTGCTCCAGACCCTTCACCAGCTGCATCGCCCTTCTCTGGACTCGCTCCAGCAGCTCAATGTCCTTCCTGAAGTGAGGGGCCCAGAACTGGAGACACGATTCAAGGTGTGGCCTCACCAGTGCTGAGTACAGGGGAAGAATCACTGCCCTGGTCCTGCTGGCCACACTATTGCTGATACAGGCTAGGATGCCATCGGCCTTCTTGGTCACCCAGACACACACTGGCTCATGTTCAGCTGCTGTTGACCAGCACCCCCAGGTCCTTTTCCGCTGGACAGCTTTCGAACCACTCTGCCTCAGCTTGTAGGACTGCAGGGGGTTGTTGTGGCCAAAGTGCAGGACCCAGCACCTGGCCTTGTTGAACCTCATACAATTGGCATTGGCCCATTGATCCAGACTGTGCAGATCCCTCTGCAGAGCCTTCCTGCCCTCCAGCAGATCAACACTCCCACACAACTTGATGTCATCTGCGAACTTGCTGAGGGTGCACTCGATCCCCTTGTCCAGATCATCAATAAAGACATTAAACAGGACTGGCCCCAGTGCTGAGCCCTGGGAAAACCCACTAGTGCCTGGCTGCCAGCTGGATGCAGCACCATCTACCACCACAAATTTTGTACTCATCTGTTCCTAAACTTATCTTAAGATGTCTAGATTTTAACCCCAAGATCAAGAAAGATGGCCTCTTCTAGATTCATAAATTTTCAAGGCAATAAAACAGATGAAAAAATTCTTCCTCGTGTTTCTATACTAAGACCATAAATTCTGTTTGAACTAAAACTGCAGCTTGCAGTTACTCTTGTAACTCTGTCTTTATTTAAACAGCTTATATAATGAAGAAATCCCTATATCCTGAAATAAATCTCAAAAGTCAGAGTCCCAGAGTGGCAAGGACTCAGTAAGGAGTAGGAAATTTAAGAAACAAAAATATGGGTAAGATCTAATTGTAAAAGTATTACAGTAATGAAGGTATCAAATTCTGTCTTCTGAGATAGGAGCAGAGCTGAATTCATCTGTTAATATTAACTGACCTAAAAAAAAGTGAAATTCTTCATGTCAGAAATTTGTAAGAGTCTACACAATTTCATTATCTCACCCACTGCTCGTCAATCTATGTGTAATCTTTCTGATTTTCCTATTACACATCTTGGAAACTTTTTAGAACTTAAGATAAACAGTTAAGAATCTTGAGGAATTAATATAAGGTCACTGATAAAAAATAGGATGAAATTCCAGCTTTCAGAAGAATTCAATTCCACTAAAACTGCTCTGAGATTTTTAAAGTGTGTGATTATTCTGCTGTGTCATTTTTGTTTGTTTTTCCTCTTCTGAGCTTTGGCCAGGTCCTGAAGCAGAACAAGCCTTTGTGGAACACAGCTTATGTTTATGACATATTTTATAAGGTGTAGTGAAGTGCATTATAATTATATGATTTGTCAAGTGAAAACTTTCGAAGCGTGTTATTCTTGATTGTTGAGTTCTGCAATTTAGACCATATGTGACCTAATAGCAGGGATTTGAGCATAAATATCCACTTACTGTAGCCCATTTCTAATTAGTTTTGAGATGTGTTGAAATGTTAAAGGATATCATCATGCCCTTCAGAGATATTCATAAAACAAGAGGCATTGTTTGCAAAGGAAAACATCCAGCTTGCCAAAAAAACATAAAAAGGAGATTCCACCTCTACCAACCACTGCTCTCCTTTCAATATATAGATATGGACAAGAATTTTCCAGAAGGAGAGTCACTAAGGACAAAGGTAGGTCCTTTGTAGGAACAAGTGTATATCCATGTCTATAGGAATGGCATTTAAAAGCTAGAGGAAAAGAATCCCCTAAAAATACTGTTGAACAACAGTGCACAAAGAGTGCCAGAAAATTATTTTTAGGCCCATGGGTTTGCATAACTAGAGACATACTAAAGATACCAGCACCCTGACCACAGATGAATATATGCTCTGAAAGGGAAACCTTGCTCTCCAGTAAGACTTTTCTATTCTACTTCAGGGTTGGACTGCTCTATATTGAGCAGATCTCTAGGGTATACCTGAAGCACTTGAGTTTTTTCAGCTGAATTTGGGATAGAAAACTAATTCTTAGATTGGCTTGAGCACCTTCTTAGGCTGTAGCAATATCACATTCCCTGGCAATCTTCTTGGATGATTCTGCACCTCTGTGAACATTCCAATCTTTGTTTTGTTTCCTTTCATCTTTTGGAATGAATATGCATCCTATTAAAAATCTGAAGAATTAAAGATAAAGCAAAATGAAAGTGTCGCAGTTTTACAATAAACCATTTGTGGGTTTTGCTTTTGGAGGGAGATGGCAATTAGATATGAGAAGTTAGGTTTTTTGGGATTTGATTTTCTCAAAGCTCCTGAAATCTTGGGAGTTTCCAGGCAAGACAAATTTGTTGTGATATTCCCCTCCTGAAGACAAGATGAAAATGTCCTCTTCAAGATTGCTTCTTCAAAGGGCTTGAAGAGAAGCCAAACCATGGTTATCATTTTCATGGATATGCAGCCTTATTCCCAGGTTATTATGGAAGAAAGGTAATTTAACTGATAACATGACAGTATTAATTATAAAAATGTGACTCACAAATTAGGTAAATTCACAGAAGATAATTAGGGGCTCTGAGTACCAGAAAGTCCAAAGTGTAACACTGAATCAGATGGATAGGTTGAGCCAAAGAGCGGAATTCCAGTGGTTCCTCTCTGCTCAATATTTCTTACCGGGCAGCTCTAGGGACCTAGCAGTTCACAGTGGATTTGTCTTTTTGAGGAAGGTTTGTGGGATGGAGATGTCCAATTTTGGAGCCTCCTCTAGTGTTCTTTGGTTTGAGTTTCTGAAGTTAACTTGTGAAAAAAGTTTTGAAGTGATCACAGGTATTAGTGATATAGATAATGCCATTAGTGTTGCTTCATCTCTCTCTTGAGATGACATCCAAAATATTTAAAACTAATATGTAGGATAAGTACGTCAAAAGATGAAGCGAGAATATTTCCATTAGGTTTGTCTGAAACAATGGATACAAGCAGATTTTCTTAGTAGGAGACATTTGTATTTCTTTCATGTTATATTGTATCTTACAAATATTTTATAAAGTACAGGTTCTATAAAAGCAGTAGGAACTGGGAAACAAGAAGCATCTTTTCTCACAATTCCAGGCCTTTTTAAATACAATTCAACACTTGGCTCGGAATATTTCTCACTGAGCTTTTTTTTATTATTAAATTTCCAGTATTCATTTCAGTGCTTACATTTACATTTTCTGCACCTACTTTTTCTTTATTCCTACCTTTCTCAAAACCACATGGAACAGGAGAGGAGCAATCATATACTACTACAGTAATTTAGGTAATATTCCTGCTGAAACCAAGCTACAGCGATCATAGTAAGTTTACTCCATCACTATTATTCAAATACATTTTTATATTGCTAACCCAAAAATCAAAGCAGTTCTCTGTCTTAAGCTTAATGAGAAGACCGTGCTAGAATGCAGCTCAAGGGAATCTATGTAATATCTTATGATTGTATGTTGTTTTTTTTCTTGCTTTATCTCTTGGTTTCCTGTCATTTGCCCCTGCATGGCTGGTAGCAAATGTGGTGGAATTTGAGTGCAACACAAAAATAGTAGCAGAGTGTGAATCAACAGTTTTTCAGGTAAAAAAAATCTAGTTAAATTGGTAGAATTCTCACTGATGAATTCACATTTTTTATCTTGATTTTTCAGTTAATTTTTTGTGGTAAAAGTAATTAAATTACATTACATGATATATAGAAGAGTTAATGCAGTAAACAACACAGCAAAATAAGCCTTTCCAAAAGCTCTTAATGAGTTCTTTTACTGGGCTATGGGTAGTAATAACTTTACTGTGGAAACAGCTGACTTAGCAGTTGCAAAATACATTCACACATTCTTTTGCTTGAAATGAGCTAGGTGGCCAGAATGCTTTTTGTATGTTTCTCTTAAGCTTGCCCAGTGTCTGGCCTCACCCTCATAAAAACAGGCAAAAACAATAGTGAAAACAGGAATGAAACATGGGGTAATTGAATTAACAGATGGAGAGTGTCAGAACTTCCTCTATGTAGCATGAAGTAGGGAAATAAAAAGTTAAATGCAAAATGGAAACAAAAGAGGACTGGAAAAAATTCTGCCCATTTAATGAAGGAATGAAGACTTTCCTTAAAAATATTGCACAAGACTTTTGAGCAAATGACTTGCTTTTGCTCTCTGGAGACTACTCTGAAATGGAATCTCATGAAATTTTAATTGGATGCATCATTTCTAAAAATGCAAAGGGTTTTTTGGTTTTTGCTTTTAATTTCTGAACGTGGAGCAAAACTATCATCACAGCCCATAAGGCAGTGGACCTCTGCTTTAAAAATGCTATGTTAAAATACTGAAGTTCTACTCTGGCTATTATTTGTAATTGTTTAAGTCACTGAAATCTTTTGTAATAGAATTATGATGGTTATATCTGTTGAGTTAAATAAAGAGTGCCAGGAAACACTCCCAGTTACTGAAACTGGATTGTCTAGATAGTTAAATTATGAGAAAGGTTCATGGTGCATTTTTGGTCCACAATAGCTAATTCACTTTCTGACAGCTCCTGGTGAGACTCAGGGACTAGACAGGCCAAGGATCATTCCAAACAGGTTGTTTATGTCCGGCTGCATAATTTCTCATAGGCAGTTTTGGACACCGGCTATTGAATGCCAGCTGGCTTCATTGCCAAAAGAACAATCCCTAGCATCTTTAATTTACTGCTACTGACATAGTAATTCTGTCTATCCAACACTTTTGTCTACGAGATGAGTCCAAGCCCAGCTGTTACCACAGGGATGATAGAAAGCGGCATTTTTACAGATTTGCCTTCTTGCCTCCATTCAGGTCCCTCTAAGACGTGGAATTTTCCACCCCTACTCACACCAGTCTTGGGATTTCACAGCTTTCCCACTTCAGGACTGAAGTTTGATTGAAAACTGTTTAAAATTAATTATTTGTGACTAGCAGTTTGTACTATGCAATGCTACAACAATTTCCTTCTTGGAGAATATTGTAAGTGCTATTGCACCAGCAATCTCTTTTAAATAAAAAGTTCTGTTAAGAAATGGACAAAATGTTCAAACATAATATACCCTTGCAAAACAACAGTCTACACATTTGTTGACAATCAGTCAGTTTTGCGTGTTCAGCCACAAACTTAATGAAAAAACCCACATAATCTCTTTGGAGTTGCAGTACCAGCAGAGGTGCTGGATGCCTTCTTTTAGCTAGCTCAGGAGCATTGGGACCCATTGTTATCTCTGGTTTGCCCTCCATGGAATCCTTCCTCCAGTCTGCAGTTCCTTGCTCAAGGAAAATTGCCTTTTTCATAAACCTCAGGCTTCTGATTTCTCTTACCATAAGCCTTCTACGAACAAGGGTAAGTGTTCAGCGTCCTTTTACCAGTTACCTATCCAGCAGAATTACTTACTTGGGCAGCCTTTCTGGGCTGTAATCACGAACCTTGTATCTAGAGAAGAATGCTACAAGACCTTCTCTCCCTGCTCCCAGCTAACCATGGAGAAAACACATTTTGGCACATGGATAGATATTTAGGAGATTTATCAACCTCCTTTATTTCATGGCCATAAGGATGTCTGCTGTGGTCAGTCCAAACGTCTCTGCAAGCAGAACATCTCAAAAGAGAAAAAAACCCCAACAAAACCTCAAACATACTCAAATAACATCAGTAATGTTTCCCTAAAGTACTTCATAAATGCCTCACAAAGGGAAAGATTTGAGAATTTTATATTATTTTCAGCACTCAGTTGCCCAAAGGAAGTGGTGAAAACTCAATTATTCAGCATTTTTAAATTGGAATGAATAAAGTGCTAAGAGATTGTAGAGAGCAGTTTTACTTTCAGAGGAAGATGAAGTACGTAAGCTTCTCCATTTCAAATATCTACAATTTTTGACGGAAGTATCACCAGCACTGAGTTTTTAGTAGAATATTAAAGTATCATTTAAAAAGATTTATTATGGCTTAAAGACTCCTGAAAAGATAGGAAATCAGATAGGAGTTTTGAAAAGCATATGAAAAGTAAAATTCTGTTTAGAGCAAAAGAACAAATCAATATATCTTCCAGAAAGTTGAAAGTTGCTTATGGTGCCCTTAAAGGTATTCATATCTGCTAAGAATTGTATTTCTTTCAAATAAGTTTTGAGGGTATAGGATGAAAAGGATGACAGAAGGATGATTTTTCAGGTGTTTTGTTGCTTATAATTAATTCTAGGCTAAAATAAGCTATTTTTGTGGTTTATGTGCAGATTTCGTTATGAAAAAACAAAACATGTACCTACTTGCATATCTGAAAGGAATCAAGCTTGTGGCAGAAACCTCGTATTGTGGTAGAAAGAAGTTAATTTACACTTCAAGATAGCAACTATGCCTAGGAAAAAAATATAGACTGAAAACTAAACAGAAATGCTGAAAGATCTGTAGCTATCAACAAGAAATACATTAAAAAATCCCCAAACACCTCACAAAAAAAGTAGTTCTAGAATGTGTATAATGCAGTAATGTAGGATATCTGGTAAACTGTGAAGTCAGTGAAAGAGAAGTTGTATTATTACTTTAACAAAACCTTGGAATAAAGGCTGTCTGGTTGGACTACAGGTTTCCAAACAGCACCTTGAGTATATCATAGTTACAACTTCAGGCACTGAGGCTGCTTTCATCTGTAAACAGAATATTGAAACCAAAATCCAGTAGTAAAAATGATAATGCCATCAGTCACCAGGTCCCTGAAACACCCTCACTTTTATAGTGATGATGGTGTTAACTCTGAATGTCCAAGATTATTTTTGCTAGGGTTCTTGCTGCTATTTCATTATCATATTTGTGTGTGTGAGTATGTCCAGCTGTTTCCTTGACAGAACACTTGCACAGCTGGAGTAAATGTGTGGTGGGAAATTCCACACAAATTGCTATGGCCAGCATGGAAGACGTCACCTCCGATGCAGAGCCCTCCCTCTCGGAGGAGGAGGAGTCGGAGGAGGAGACAGACGTCTGATTCCCTCCCCCCCTCTCTCTCCTTCCCCAGAGAATTAGAGCAAGGAGTTATATGTCAGTTAAGTTCTTTGTACCTCCCTTTGTTCTGGGGATTTCCAAGTTACTCGACGCCTGATTGGTTATAATTCTTTGTATCCTCCCCCTGACTGTACCCATTGGCTGATTCACCCTCAGATCCTCCCCCTACCCCATTTCCCATTGGTTATTACCCCTTTCTCCTCCCCTTTTCTGGACCCTCATAAACTGATGCACCCTGAGCTCCGGGGGCTTTCTCCCTCAGAGCTTCTCCGACCCGGAACCCCGTCCCGTTACCCCAATAAAGGAGAGAGCTGGGAGACCCCACTCCTTAACCCTCTGCCTCCTGCATGAGTTCCTTTAGAAGATCTACGTTGCAGCATAAGGCTCCAGCAGGGCGGACACATTCAGGGCGAGCCATCCGCCCATTGCCTGGAGAGGCATCAAGCCCTCGGCTGTGGCTGTCCGGTGTCTGGGTGGAGTTTTGCTGGACGCATAGAACTCCAAATTACAACATAAATGGGTGAGTCAGCTCAAGGAAACAACACCTTAGCAACTGTTCTTCATGTATTTCTGTTTGTACCTCAGCGTAGTTCCTGACTCTGCCTGTCACAATTCAACATAAACAAAGACTGAAGTGTCTTTCGTATAAGGTACTCTAAATCTAGTGTGAGGGCCTCTCATGCTCCCAGTCTTCTCATTTCACTTGCAAACTGAAGTTGAATACAATTTGAAGTATCTGTGTGTCTTCCTGCAAACTGTGATGCATTATTTTTGCAAGTCAAATAAACAGAAGTAGTATAACTACCTGTTCTATACCTTCTTAATGCAACATAAAGGAATGAACCATGTCACTCGAAAGCTGGCTGATGTGACATAGAGGTCATACATGGATTTACCAATAATTTTGTAAATTATGAAAGGACACAATATGAGATGAACAAGAATTTTACCAAACCAAATAAGTAATATAAAGTGATACTGGTTGGATTATGAACTTTAAATATGTCTGCATATAGTTGCTCATGAGAAGTATGTTCATTTCATACATTTTGTGGGTATAATCTATTTGGACTTCAGCAAAGCTTTTGACACTGTCTCCTACAGCACACTCCTGGAAATGCTGGCAACCCATGGCTTGGACAGGTGCACCTTTGCTGGGTTAAGAGTTGGCTGGATGGCCGGGCCCAGAGAGTGGTGGTGAATGCATCCAGTTGGCTGCCAGTCACTAGTGGTGTCCCTCACGGATCTGTGCTGAGCCCAGTCCTGTTTCGTATCTTTATTGATGATATGGATGAAGGGATTGAGTCCACTATTAGCAAGTTTGCAGATGACACCATGCTGGGTGCAAGTGTCAATCTGCTGGAGGGTAGGAGGACTTTGCAGAGGGACCTGGACAGGCTCAATAGGTGGGCCAAATCCAACAAAATGAGGTTTAACAAGTCCAAGTGCCGGGTCCTGCACTTTGGCCACAGCAACCCCCTGCAGCACTACAGGCTGGGGACAGAATGGCTGGACAGTGGCCAGGCAGAAAAGAATCTGGGGGTACTGACTGACAGCCAGCTGAACATAGGCCAGTGTGTGCCTGGGTGGCCAAGAAGGCCAATAGCATCCTGGCCTGTATCAGCAATACTGTGGCCAGCAGGACCAGGGCAGTGATTGTCTCTCTGTACTTGGCACTGGTGAGGCCACACCTCAAATCCTGTGTCCAGTTCTGGGTCCCTCAATTCAGGACGGACATTGAGATGCTGGTGCAAGTCCAGAGGAGGGCAGCAAGGCTGGTGAGGGGTCTGGAACACAAGTTCCTGTGAGGAGTGGCTGAGGGGGCTGGGGTTGTTCAGCCTGGAGAGGAGGAGGCTCAGGGGAGACCTTATCACTCTCTACAACCATCTGAAAGGAGGTTGTAGCTGGGTGAGGGCTGGCCTCCTCTCCCAGGCAATCAGCAACAGGACAAAAGGACACAGGCTTAAACTGTGACAGGGTAAGTTTAGTTTGGACGTTAGGAAGAAGTTCTTCACAGAAAAGGTGATTGGACATTGGAATGGGCTGCCCAGGGACGTGGTGTAATCATTGTGCCTGGAGGTGTTTAAGGAAAGACTGGACGTGGCACTCAGTGCCGTGGTTTAGTTGATAAGGTGGTGTTAGGACATAGGTTGGACTTGATGATCTCAAAGGTCTTTTCCAACCTAGTTGATTCTGTGATTCATCAATATGTACACTTAGCATTGGAAAATGGAATTGAAAGTCTAAATCCTTGACTGGGAAAGACAATAAAGTCAGACACAGACTTCTGACTAGCATTGCAAGATTAGGGGAGGGGGCCAATACTTTCAGCAGCTGCTGAGGTTTTGATTAAATCAATGAAGAACAAATATGTCTGACACAATAGTGAGTGATGCCAGAAGAACTAGGACGTTGTTAACAGAAAAAGCAGAGATAAGTAAAGCCAAATAAATAAACACGTCAATAAATGTGCCTGGAGTCCTGAACCGCTGACCTCACTTCCAAACAATGACCATACCACTGTTCGTGTTTCTGATGGAACTGGTGACTGCAGACAAGGCAGGTCTCAGAGGCAGTGTCTAGTTTAAAATCTAGGCTTATTTTTTGATTCATGCTGTCACGCCCTTCTGAATCCTTTTCTAGAACAGGTCCTTGTCATGAACATGTCATGATCCTCTCTGAGCTATTCATTTCCTTGGCACAGAAACTGAGATTTGGGGGAGAGAGAGAAGGGCCTCTCATAAACTAGCACCTTAGACAATCACAAAAGTGGGATGTAGTTAGGGCACACACCTGAACCCAGGTTTCCCAGATGGGAAACATTACTGGGAGTACAGATGCAGGTATCTTACATTACAAACAAAAGGACAAATTGTCTGTCTGATCATAGTCTGGGCTACCCTGAGCCATCTGCCCTGTTTGAGCTCAGAAAAGAATCCACTGCAAATATCCATAATCTTTGAAGGATTTCAACCTAGAAACAGCAACTATTTTTGCAACTGGAATTGACTTTTTTCCTAGAATCCATTGTTAGATTTAAAGGGCAATTCATAATGAAACTGAGTGCTCTTAACATAGGACATACCTGCATCTTCAGACTAAAAAGTGATTATTTTAAATCCCCAGAAAAAGCCTCTAAAATTATTCATGCATCCGATCCCAAGGAAAAGAGAGTAAAATTCTGTTAGCATGAACCTCCACTCACATATGACTTAGAAGATTGTCTTGCTTGGTATGTTTGCCTTTACTGCTTGTTTCAACAAATTAATGAAAGGGCTGACTTCATGATGGTGGTTCTTTTAATTTGGCCACCTTGGATATGCTGAAGTTCTGATGCAAACTGCTTAAGAACGACTACCAGCTTCTTAAAGCCGGCCAGGTAGTCCCACTGGTCAAACTGCAAATCACATAATCACTGAGGCTGTGCCTTGTTAAGCCTGCCTACTACCGTTGAGTTAGGAAGCAAGGCCAGCAGTAAATTCACAGATTCCCTTCTTGCTGCTTGGACCTTTCAGGACAGAAGAACTTTTTATTAGACTGTTTTTGCAATAAGAAGAAGTCAGGAACTGATATAAAAAAATGTTTAAGCACAGTTTTTATTTCTAACACCTGATTGCTGGTCCTTAGAAGTAATACTCAAACATATAAAGGTAAGCATGTGCTGAAGGGTTTTGTTCAGGACTCTTTACCCATGCTGTCCATGGTGAATTTTAACTTGGCACTGGAAATATTTCTCTCTACAGAAGAGGAGGCAGGATGTGATACCCTGGAGAGAGACAGCCTGAATCCTCCTTTTCACTGCTTCTATTGGACTCATTGGTGTAATTGAGTTGAGACCGTATAATAAATATAACTTCCGTTTTCCAAGATGCAGACTGGGCTGGTCCTTAGTTGCTGTATACTGCTTTGCTACATCCACATAAGCTGTGACTTAGGCTGCATAGAGCATCCTCTTGCCAAATCTACCCTACACATGTTTAATTGGAATATTCCAGACAAAACCCCAGAAACTTTCTTTGCAAAACTTTCCTTATCATCTAGACAATTAGTGTCTGTTTGTTGGGTTTTTTGGGTTTGGTTTCTTGTTTTTCTTTTTTGGTAAAATGTGTTCAAAACTATGGTCTAAAACACTTCAGTTAAATTAGATTTTGAATATGCCTCTGATGTGAGGCCTCAGTACCTACAGTTCTGAATTGCATGGGCTCTGCTGTGGTTTGACACTGGTCAAATGCCAGGCACCCACAAAAAGCCCACTCACTCACTCACTCACTCACTCACTCACTCTCCTCTGAGAGTGCAACTCTGCTCTGCAACTAGATAGAGGAGAGAAAATTTAACAAAGGGTTAATGAGATAAGGACCGGGAGAAAACACTTCAAGGGCAAAACAGGCTCAACCTAATGATATAAAGTAAATTTATTACTAACAAGATTGGAGTAGGAGAATGAGAAGTAAAATAAGCCCTTAAAGACACCCTTGTCTCCCCCCAACCCCTCCCTCCTTCCCACCGCTTGTGCAGGGACATGGAGTGCGGTTTTGGTCAGTTCATCACCCAAGGTTTTCTTCCACTGCTCAGGGAGAGGAGTCATTTCCCTGCTGCACCGTGGGGTCTCTCCCACGAGAGACAGTTCTCCGTGAACTCCTCCAGTGTGGGTCCAATCTCACAAGCAGCAGCACTCCCAAAACTGCTGCAGCGTGAGTCCATCCCACGGGCAGACAGTCCTCCCAAAACTGCTGCAGTGTGAGTCACTCTGCCACGGGGTGCAGTGCTCCAAGGACAGGCTGCTCCAGCCTGGAAGCAAGGCCTCTCTCTCCACTGGGACCCCTGCCAGACCACAGTGTCCTGGCATCCATCCGCTCTGGCGTGGGCACCTTGCCCATGGGCTGCGAGTGGATCACTGCATCCCCCATGGACCTCCATGGGCTGCAGGGGGACAACCTGCCTCACCATGGCCCTCACCACGGGCTGCAGGGACACCTAGGCTCCGGCGCCTGGAGCACCTCCTCCTCCTCCTCCTTCTGCACTGACCTTGGTGCCTCCATTGTTGTTCCTCTCACATATTCTCACAATTACAACTATCCCCCAAACTTTGTTATGACTTGTTCTTAAATCTGTTATCACAGAGGCGTTACCACCATCTCTAATTGGCCCAGCCTTGGCCAGCAGCACATCCATCGTCAAAGCCATCAGGGATTGGCTCTGCTGGACATGGTGGAAGCTTCCAGCAGCTTCTCACAGAAGCCACCTCTGTGACCCCTCCCACTACCAAAAACCAGGCCCTGCAAAACCAACAGACTACTCTTTGCTAAAGTAATTATCTCTTCCTTTCCTGCAGTCTGAAACTAAACTTACATGCCTCCAACTGGCCAGAGTTTTCCCTTCAAAACTCTTTCTGACTTTAGAAATCTCTCTGGGCTTGGGCCTTTGGGACATACAACCGGGTAGAGACTATTGGCAGTTGTTTGGGGCCACATACCCCAACAGCCTGTGTGCTGCTGCCATCACCAACCCTCCTCAGGAGCAGCTGTGGTCTCCCAGTACCTGGTATTTTGATCCTGCCTTCCTCTTGAGGGGAATGTTGCCTGCCACTGACAGCTGCCATATGCATACCATGATTATAGAAGTTCAACAAAGTTTATTGTCATCAACATTTGATTTATTCTCACTACCGGGAAGGATCTTTGAGATGACCGAGAGGCAGGAATCAGGAACTTTCCAGTTTACAAGTCCAGCAAAAACTGAGATCATACAAAGTGTCTTATCTTGCAGTGGTAGGTACTGGCAAAGCATCCGTTGTTAAAGAAAATTTGATGCAAAACGTCAGTTCATCCTCATGTGAATCCAAAGTCATGAAGGGTTTAGACAGAAATTGGGATTTATGGAATGGCATTTTAGTAAAATTGTTAATGTATTACAAAAGTGTCTTGATCAACTCAGTAGGAGAGTTGACGTATTATAATCTGCCAGCACAAAAGGAAAAGCTTTCAACATATTTGCAAACATGTTTTAATTATGTGTGATATCTTCCATCTTTTTCTTTTCAGGTTAGCTTGTGACTGTTTGTGTTGGCAATCCAACTGTTTAAATCCCATTACATGGACTAAATTACTCCACTGCTCTGAAGCTCAAACTGTGTATATGTCCAATGAGAAAAATTTTGGCAGCCAAAAGCAAAATGTCTCCTCTTTTCCATTGCAGAAACTCACAGCATCTGCATTACCCAAGATCTTTTTCCTTCATCCAGTTAATTCTTCCCTGTAAGAGCTGCAAGTGTTATTGCAGTACATATCAGAGCAGCTGTTGCAGGTGCCTTTCAGACCATTTCTCCATCAGAGCATGTCCCAGCCTCTCCACGGAAGCAGCACCTTCCGTGACAAACAGGCTGAGAGCTGACATTGAGTTCTTATGTCAGTCTGGCTCCTGCACATCTGCAAATAAAATGGTCCAAGTCTACAGTGTCTGCCAGGCCTATTTGCACATTGAAGTGTACTGCTTATCTATCAGTTCCATCATACAACTGTGGATCCCTTGGGGTACACCAAAACAAAATCCCTGGTGGAGTGAGACTGGGATACTCTCAGCGCCCATGGCAACGTATTCAGGTCAGAAATCATATAAAAGCTTGTTGTCTTTCCTTTTTCTTTTAGCTTTTGCTTACACATATGTTGGCTTCCCCTGCTTCCCTTTTTTTATCTGCCTGCAGTTTCTCACAGAGTTATGACAAGGAGCAGGAGAAGGCATGACTTCAAGGAGCAGAGGACAACCAGCAATCTGTAGGAGAGGCAGGAATGTGGAAATGGAGGCCTGGAGATGACAGCAACAGCCCCCTATTGTGGTCAGATGTTTTGGACATAGGAGTGTCCTGTCAGGGTGTTTAAACACTACACAGCATTCACATGCGGTCTTGGCCTTTACCCTTAAATGCACAAACTGGATCAGGAAACTTGTCTCGAAAGTGGAATCCCCTAGAAGTTTTAAAGGACTCAGACTTGGGTTTTGGAAAAGCTGAAATGGAAGATAAAAATCCAGCTCTGATTTCCTGAATGTTCACAATCGGGGAATTGGATGCAGCAATATTTTTTCAGCTCAGATAAAATATATTATAATTGTGGAAGCTCCAGTCTCAGGCACATATGGGTAGCAACTTCTCAAAGTAAAAAAAGAACCCTGTTCTTCCATTTCAATATTGAAGATTGAACAAGAGTATTTACTATGTTATCTTCTCTATTACACATTGTATTCATAAATTTTTGAAAGCAATGGGAACATGAGAAAGTCCTCCAGGAAGAAATTTTTTGGATCATGGCTAAATGATGTGAGAAGTTTTTAGGGATGCCAAGAGGCCCTTTTTTTTGTTGTTCATATGAATACTCAGTGGTAGACACATCCTCTGCCAAACTAAATGACCTTTCAGTAAACTAAGAAAACAACACTAGCAAGGGAACAAAAGTCTTGCAGACACCTGAAATCTGTGAAGATACACACAAAAAAGTCTATATTTTATTTTTTGAAAACACACCCTTTGGCTGAGAAATGTCCAC
Source organism: Ptilonorhynchus violaceus (assembly GCA_013397565.1). Lineage (NCBI taxonomy): Eukaryota > Metazoa > Chordata > Aves > Passeriformes > Ptilonorhynchidae > Ptilonorhynchus > Ptilonorhynchus violaceus. The sequence goes on along the minus strand of VZRJ01002165.1, from coordinate 131,952 downwards.
AAGGATCTGTGTGTGTAAAACTTCTGAATGAACTGAGCAGAAATGACTGTGAATTCTTTATTTATGAAAATGCTTTTGCGGAACACTAAAACATGAGAGGGTTTTGTAGAAGTTCCTTTCTGTTTGAAAAAGGCACCACAAGGTGGAACCTTCTGAAGAAAGTACCTAGCATCTATATTAAAAAAATAAACTGTCATTTAATAAAGGCCTGTCATGGAGCATATAGTGGATATGAAATGGATATGAAGGACAAGTGCAACAGGGTCTAAGCAATAAGATAGGGAAGCATAATGTAATCTTTGGCATTTATAAATATGCAATCCATGACTGGAATTATTTATATATTTTCATTTGTGTCAAGCACAATAGGAAAAAGCATATATATATGGATGACTAACGGAGCCAGGGAAAACCAGAGAAACAGAGAAAAGCAAGAGCCACAAGCTTGCAAAACAAAATGTGGAAGAAAATACCTAGTATAATCTGAGGTTCCTATCAGTCACACTGACCCCTTCACAAACATCTAAATTATGTCAGCCTTTAAAAATGGATTGCTTCACTTCCAGGTAAGTCAGTGAAATGCAAGTTCAGTGTCCACAATGCCTTTATAATAGCCATTAATTTTCATGGAAAAAAGTACTCTATGTGCTCTGGAATGCACTGCATTCATTCTCCTTTAAAAACTCATCTTTGTTCCTAGTAATTGCCATCTGTTTTCAATTTCTGCCATTCTGTTTCAGTGGCAGACTATTCGAGCTTCTGTACACAATATGAGCTAAGATAGCTAATATATATTTTATATAGTAAGGCCATTTTTCTAAAAGCAATAAATAAAATTTAACTTGTAAAGTAGATTATAATGTACTTCTACTGATGCCAGTTGAAACAAAAGTAGGAACTTGAGACCATTTATGTATCTTGCTGTGAGCAGCCTGTGCGTTCTGCTTGCATGTATGTCAAGATAACAAAAAGTCCTTAGAGAGTCAACCTTTGTTGTAAGAAAAAAAGAAAAAAAAAAGTCCTGTATCAAGACATTTTTCCAACACAGGCAATTTTTAAAAGTAAACAGCATCCTTGATTAAAGGAGTCATTTCATATTTTACTCTTGCAAGAAAAGGTTAGACGCTTATTGAGAAAACTCCAAGATTTTGCATTTTGGTCTTTGAATCTACTTAGGCACTTTTGGAATCTCTTCTTTAACATAAATCAGATTGTTATAGGATCACACTGTAGTAGTTTTGGGGTAGAGGCTTCTTTCTTCCCTGGCTTTGATTTAAACTCTTACAAAACTTGCAAATTTGCAGATTATTTAAAAGGATGAAATAGCTCGACCAGCAGGTGGCTTTTTTTTATCCCATGGTTCCTTGTCCCACTTAAAGGTTTACTTGGCTTATTTGTTTCAAGCCCAAATGGTAGAGAAATAATGTGCCCTTATAACCCACATGCCATCAACTTAAAAGTAATGACATCTCTACTGACTGACCTATTGAGTCAAGCTCTGAGA
>VZRJ01002165.1:109871-130410 GCA_013397565.1 Ptilonorhynchus violaceus | reverse complement strand
CGCCCCCCAAAGAGCTGCTTGGATCTCTGCAGATTCTATAAGAGATTCTAACAGTTAAGGAAAACATTTCAAGAATATGAACACTGTTGTTTTCGGGGAGTAGGTGGAAGGATTTCTTCCTTGAAGACAGCTGGCCAATACTTCCAAAAAACCCTGCCTGTTCCTCTATCGAATGAACCAGGAACCTGTGTCAGTCCGGCATGTCAGGCAATTTTGGGGCCTAATTCAAAATGTACTGAAATAAATGGAAACAATCCAATGGCGAATTTCCCAGCTGGCTCAGTTCAGCCTGCTTAATCCAGGTTTCTCATAACATCTACAATCTGTACTTCACACACACAGATGAAAAGAAAAAAAGAAGGAAAAAAGAAAGGATGGGACAATTTCATAGCTTCAGCTGAAAAGATTTTACTTGTTCTTACAGGTATATTCATTTTACATAGGCTTAGAATGCCAGAGCTGCCCCATTTTGTTGTGCTGATGGATCTGAATGCACCTCTGCCTCCCATGAAGAAAAGAGCTCCAGGGCCTTCTGCAGGATCCTCTCTGGCAGCACTTCCCAATATTCAGGAACAGTAAAATATTTCTCTTTGGATGAGGGCAACAATGAGTAGGATGGATAATATACATCGGTTGGGAGATAATAGGTATTTGCCAGTGCACATATTTCATTTATTTGTCCCAGCTTGACAATGAGAATATTTTCTTAACCTGATGCCAAGATATCGGCTTATCTTGGGTTTCCTTTGAATTGGGATGTGTATAATATATCTTTGGAGAAATACAATCGTAGATTTAAAAGAGTTGTTTGTTTTGTCCTTTTAATTACTGGCTATGAAGACATCAAGAGATTAAATAATATAGAAAGGGAAGGGATATCTAAGTTAAAGAACAATGTTGGCACAAGAACTATTATGCATAACCCAGCCAGGAACTTGGTCTGGAAACCATAATAATTCAAATAATCAAAGCAACACTATTCTGTAATTACTTTCCTGGGACTGTAGCATGGACTAGAAATCTAACCAATTTTTAAGATACTTTTATGAACAGGATTAGATGAAGTGGTTTAGGTAGCAGGGGGCTTGAATCAATGACGCAAGAAGTACTTTCCAGTGCTGGATCATATGATCGTAAATTAAACTACTGCTGCTCTACCTCTCTCCTTCAAGCAGCATGGAGCAAGGAATTTTCATGTCCTATAGTCACTTCTCTGTTATCCCATATGTTATGAGATTGAGTTATCCTGGATAATGGTAGTGGAACATGCTAGGCAGACCAGATTAAGGCTGAATCTGGCAGAAACTTCTGTGTTGAACCTCCTGCATCCATATTCCAAGAAAATAAATTCTGACAGACCAAAGCTGAGCCCTGGAGCTTGCGGCTGCTGGTGTCATGCTCCTGAATATTTCAGGTTGCAGAGAAACTTGATGTGGGCAAAACACTTAAAGGTGTGAAACCACTACCCCATTTGATACACTGTCACATGCAAAAACACCGGGGAGCTTGGTGCAGAGACCTAGGCAGCTCTGCAGGGCTGACCTTCTCAGCTTTGGATTAATACCAGTCATGCTAGATCCTGATAACTCAATAAACAACCCAGTTGTGCCTGTCTTTACCTCTTCCAGCTCTGAATTGCAGGAGCTGGTTTGGGCCTGAAGCAAGGCTGGACCTGACATGCTGGGTGCAGCTACCTGGCCATAATAAATCCTCTCAAAAAAGTCTGTTGCAAAAAGAGAGCACAGACACCAGTGCAGTCCTTCAGGGGCTAGAAAACCCCTGTGTCCTTTGCAGACTTTTCTGGAGTCCAGTGAATCATGTTGGGAATAGATAATTTCATGATCTACATAAAATGATGTGATTCCTACAGCTGTGATATATTGATTATTTGGGATACATACGTTATGCACTGTACTGCACACAGTATTTTAAAGCTGATTTTAAAGACATTCATTTCCTAAGGAACATCTTAAATTTGGTTCTGACCAGTGACAGAGTCTTTCTTTCTCTGCTCCAAGTTGTTATTTTATTTTGATCTTTTCCATTTAGTACACAGGATAGATGGGTAAAAAGATGGGTGAAATATAACCAGCATGCATAAACATCCAGTGTTTTTCTTCCTTCTCTCTCCTGGGGAAATGAAAATGACAGCTCTTTTAAAGCTTTTTTCCCCCCTTGATTTATTTTATTAGTGATCAGTAAATCAGTATTTTCTCTATCTGATTTTCAGCAACAGCTGGACTATTTTGTCTGATATTGTATAACATTCAGCCAAAGGAAGACACCTGGCACAGAAAATTTCAGATATGTGGCTTATATTTGCAAAATTATAAATCTCTACCTATTAGAACATGGAATGTACCAGAAAATCTGACAGTCCTCCTACACCCTTTTTTCCCTACCTGGTCTCTCAGTTTATGTCCAGTTATTATTGATCAAAACTTCAAGAGAATGTCCTCTCAGGAAACCTTTTGACAGTTTTAAAGGCCTTCTCTATAAAGCAGTAAGAAAACTTAATTTTAAAATTATTTCCCTGGAAATAACTTTTTCTTTCCTACAGTCAGTTCCTCCTCATGGATGAAGGTGCCTGGAAGCCTTGACAGCCCTGGCTCTAGGACCAGAAGACAGATACTGGAAGCCCAGGAATTCCCAGCCCTTCCATATGGCAGAATTGCTTGTGAAACCTGAATCCTGGAAATTTAGAGTTCCTGAACATGATTTGACAAAAGAAATACTTTTACTGGCAGAAATCCCAGCTGGCCCTACTTTTACTGGCAATTCAAGGCACTGGTCTGAACTGTCCAGGACAGCAGGTGACTGGAGATTATCTCTCCTGTCAAGACACACAAAGCTGGTTATTAATGAGATTCAAACTGGAGAGTACGTCTGTATTTCTTTGCCTGGGAAAGCAACTGCTTAAAGGTATTTGACTAGAAATAGTAGGCAAAGATGGTAGAAGGACATACTCCTCCCTGGGGCTGGCCATCGTTTTCTGAAGACATGAGTGCTAACTTCAGCAAACAGCTTCTCAGTCCTAGGTCACAGGCCTAATTTTTCCCTGAGTCTCAAGGAATTCAGCCTCAGAGCTCCTACTTCCCAGAGAAGTACCTCTAGGCTATACTCAGGAACGCAGCACAGGGGCAGCCTCCAGTGACTGACATTAAAGGAATAAACAGTCGTGTGAGCAACGAACGGGGTTGTCCTGCACAATGAATGGCTGTAACTCCCCGGCATTGATGTCCAGCATGCGTCTCCTGCCACCCCATCATTTGATGAAGTTGCTTTCAGCTGGGTCATGTCAGAAAGCCCTGAGTGTGTTTCCAAGGTTGACTAATGCCTGATACAAAATACTGGTTAGTGCTTTTCTCACAGAGGTAAGCTTTACAGAATCACAAAACCAATTAGGTTGGAAAAGACCTCTGAGAGGCACTAAGTGTCACATCCAGTCTTTCCTTAATCACCTCCAGGGACAGTGACTCCGCCACCCCCCTGGGCAGTCCATTCCAATGTCTAATCACCCTATCATCTGAATGTCTAATCACCCTAATCACCCAATGTCTAATTTTCCTGATGTCCAACCTAAATCTTCCTGTCGCAGCTTCAGGCCATGTTGCTACTTGCCTGGGAGAAGAGCTTCCTTTCAGGAAGTTGTAGAGAGTGATAGGGTCACCCCCGAGCCTTGTTTTCTCCAGGATAAACACCCCCAGCTCCCTCATAGGACTTTTGCTCCAGACCCCCCACCAGCTCTGTTGCCCTTCTCTGGACATGCTCCTGCACCCCAATGTCCGTCCTGAATTGAGGGGCCCAGAAATGGATGCAGGATTTGAGGTGTGGCCTCACCAGTGCCAAGTACAGAGGGACAATCACTGCCGTGGTCCTGCTGGCCGCACTATTGCTGATACAGGCTAGGATGCCATTGGCTTTCTTGGCCACCCAGGCACACGCTGGCTCATGTTCAGCTGCTGTCGATCAGGACCCCCAGATCCTTTTCCATTGGGCAGCTTTCCAGCCACTCTGCCCCCAGCTTGTAATGCAGGGAGTTGTGACAAAAGTGCAGGACCCAGCACTTGGCCTTGCTGAACCTTTAGCTGAATCAAGTCCCAAAAGCAGACTTCAGCACTGCAACGGGACAAGAGTTGCAAAAGATACCTTCATTTTTTCATCTGGCTAGGGTTCTCTCTTAGGTAAACAATAGGTTAGTAAAGTTAAAAGTCTCTAAACAAACCTGACAGGTTTTTATACATTTCCACAAGGAGGAATTTTAACATGTGTGTCTAAGTGGCTTCATCTTTGGTAACTCATGAAAAATGATAGGTAGATGGTTAGCAGTTGGTGCCAGAGTCAACATTCTTTCTTTTCCTAGAAGATGAAGATTTAAAGATTTTCCCATCACAAGTATTTATGCAAGGATTTATGGATCCTGAAAAAGTTGGCTTAACCTGTATTATTCCGCTCTCTTTTCAACATTTTATTTTTAACTAACTGTGGGGTTTTTTTAGTACAAAAATAGTGATCACTTCTCCATGAAGTCCATGAGACCACAATGTAAGCCTGCTAGTTATCTTTTCCTTTTATTTAACACTTTTGCACACTTGTTATAATACTTATCACTGGAAAAGTTGCTAAAAGACACAAACTGCATACAGTAGTAATACTTTGATCAGTAATGAAACCCAGTTGCACTAAATCCTAGTTTTTACCTAGAAATTTTTAGTAACTAGAAATTGTTATTCAAACTAGTTTCCTTTCTCTGCTGGCTCTTTCTGCTTGCCCTCACCTGAGCAACAATGACCAGCTCTTGTTCTATTTTGGTACAAATGACATCTGAATTATGTCTTGATGTATTTATTTGTAAAAGGATAAAGTTTTCTTATCTTTTCCACAATATTTGAAAAAGAGATAAAACCTCTAAAAATCTTACAAATGGTGGCAATAAAACAATGTAAGTCCATGAGAGGAGTGCTTTGTTATGCAAAGATTAACTGTGGTTAGAAGTTGGTCACAATATCAGTAATAAAAAGAGAGGAGTTGCAGACAGAATAGAAAAAAACCCTAATTTTGATGAATAACCATCCAGCTGGGATGTTGTCAAATCAGCTGACCCTGTTGTAATTCACCTGATTAAAAAAATGACTGGAATAATTTCCAAGCTACTAACAATTATTTTTGAGAGTACAGTAGGGAATAGTGAAGTTCTAAGAGACTGGAAAGTAGCAAGTATAGAGCCTGTCTTCAGAAATGCGAAAAAGAAAGTGTCAGGGACTTGCAGAGGAATCATCTTAACTTCAGTTCCTGGAGAAGTACTGGAACAATAATCAGCTAAACTATTTGTAAGCACTTGGAAGACAACAGGGAGGTAAGTAACAGCCAACATGGATTTGTTGAGAATAGATCTCTCCCAACTAACTTCATTTCTACTTATGATGGAGTAGAAGGGCTTGTGGACAAAAGAGAGTCAATAGATGCCAGATATCTCTTGACTTTAGTCAGAATTTTGACAGTTTGTCGCATAACATTCTCATAAGCAATGTTAAGATATTTGGCCTTAGCAAACTACAGTAAGCTCAGTGCAAGACCAAAGAATAATGTATTATGGAGAGTAATATTATTCTTTTTATGGGTGCACCAAGTTGGCACCCTCAAGCACACTAAAAGGAGTAGCACAATCCTCACAAAGTGGAAATGTAGTTCAAAAAATAGGATGTAAGTGAATAAACATACTCAGGCATACAGAATAGTCTGTGTAAATAATCTGATCAACAGATTGGGTGACAATTCATGAACAGCTCAGAGGGTTATAATACATCACAAACTCTGCATGAAACAACAATTTCATGTAGCTGGGGAAAGAGGAAAATATCATTCTGAGATGTATAAACAGAAATTTCATCTAGAAGGTATGTCTAAATACGATAAGACCACAGCAGCAGCCAATGCTATGTTTTCAAGGTCTTCATTAAAGGGATGTACAGAGTATTTGGAAAAAGTACAAAGTTAAAGAATGATCAGAGGTCTAGAAAGTATGATCGATGGAAAAAAATATGCTGAAGGAATTTGGAATGTTTAGACTGGAGAAGGAGTGGCTGGAGGTGGTGATAACACTCTTCAAATATGTAAAAGGTAATAAATAGAACAAACTGTTCTGTCTTTAGCTGATTGAGATTGTAGGCACTGCAGCTCAGTCCCAAGTGGCAAAACACTGTCAGTGAGCAGAGTGAGGACTGGAACAGGCTGTCTGAGGACATTGTGGACTCTCTGACAGCAGATACTTAGGAGACCAGCATTAGACAATCACCTGCCAAGAAGGCTTTGGATATAGTCAGTCTTCTTGTGAAGAAAGATGTGGTAACTGAGGTTTCTTCCACTCTGTTTTCTATGGGCTATGATAAATACAAGCTAACAATAAAACACTGTATTTTTTCCCTTTAAATTCAGTATGTGGAAAACTTTTCTGAAACTGGAGATTTTCATAGTATCTTGTTGCTAAAGAGACCACATTTCAGGCAAGGAAAATGGGGCAGTTGAAAACATCCAAAATGTCTTCAGTGCCTGCTGTGTTACACCGAGAAAGAAAACAAAACGTTCTCAAACTATAGAGTATAGCACATAGCTTGATTAGTTCATTTGGATGTGGATTTCAACAACCACATACTTAGTGGAAATTCCTTATAAACTTCAGGGGATTTATTAGCCATCATCGATAGCTGGACTGTGTTATTGAGGTAATGCCCTGTAGTAAATATTCACCACCCCAAGATCATAAGCCACCACAAATGATGAGAAGCAATACTAGTAGGAAGCTTCTGCCATGCAAGACTTGTAATTTATTTCTCATGGAGCCTTGTAGTTATTTCTGTACATCAGCAGCAGTAGATTGTATTATGTCATCAGTAAGTCATATTCTACTATTTATTGTGTTCAGCTTGCTAAATATGACTCACTGAGTCATTAGTGACAACTCAGGGTTTGCAAACAGTGTTTCTTGTGAGATCAGACAACAATTTCTGTGCTATCACAGCAGCATTATTTTAAACTCATGGGTGGTTTTAAATAGCTTTGTTTAAGTCCTCCCCATCATTTGCAATGCAGATTTTCTGACAACTTTCAAGTTGAACTTCTTGTGAGAGTATATGAATATTAATTTAAAAGGTTTTGTTTCTTTTCTTGAATTTGAAGTCATTCCCCCACAAGCAAAGTCAACAAATCACTTTCCACTGATCTTTCTCATGTGACATGAACAAACGATTTAACAAACCTGTTTGGAGCTGAATTGTGCAGAATAGATGTTCTATTCTTCATGCTATTCTATTCTATTCATGCTTCTCCATGGTGTTACAATATGTCACTTCTCTTAGTCACCTTCAGTGTTCCTGCAATGACTCTTTACACCACACAGTTACTGAAGATGTGCATGAGTGGAATATGGAAAAGCATATAAACTTTTCCTGGAATCTCTTTACTTTGAGTAGTGGTATTTGAAGTACCGTTATTTGTGTTAGTCTCTACATTATCATTTTCTCAGATGAAGACATTCTTCAGTTAATTTGCACTATGTTATTTATGGAGTATGTAAGTTCCAGTCTTTCTAGAACAAGATTTTTCTTTTTTATTTTCTTGACATAGTTTAAGAACTGTTAAATATTCTCCTCTTGTTATTCAGAGCCATAGTCCAAGTTGTGGCATCGTTTCTGTCTGCTAGCATGTCTGTCATTTCTCTGTGGAACCCTTTATATTCATCTGAGATACCACCAGAAATGAAAGTATTATTCAATAATATCCAACCTTCCTTAGCACAGTCCAACCTTCCTTAGCTCAGATCATTAGAGCATGGTGCTAATAACACCAAAGTTCTGTGTTAGATCTCCATACAGGCCATTCACTTAAGAGTTGGACCTAATGATCCTTGTGGTCCCTTCCAAGTCAGAATATTCCGTGATTCTGTGAATATGTCACATTTACTCATTAGTTATGTGTAAATATATAAAAGTAAAAATTTGAAACACAGTGTTTCAAAAAGAATAAGGGTCAGATTCTTACACCAGCTGAACAGAAGGTAATGAGCTGAGGCACATAAGCAGAATATTCTCCCTAGTGGGTGGAAAACATTTATTAGCTATATGAGTCCCTGGCTGATAAATTCAATCTTGTCCCTATGCAGCAACAGCTACATGAATATTGTTTGTTTTCTTGCTGTTTCTACTGTGTTCAGTATTAAAACCAGATCCTCATCTACTGAAGCTGCTTTAAAATGAATCACCACACCTCATTAAATGACAAGTGAGAATCTAGCCAATAATATTTAAGCAGAATAAAGCAGTTATCACATTTTTCAGATGCACGTCTGAGAGTACATAATGTCCTTTTCCTTCTTTTTTTTTAAAATCTTTATTAAAGACATAAATAGTATTAAAACATCTTTTGTAGTTCTTCCTCTTAATTAACTAGCATTATTTGTCATTATGTGCCACTGAAGTTATAGTTTGACTGGTGAGCTTGCCAGTGACTGGCATCATCTCTAATTTTAATGCACTAGACAACCAGACTTGTCCTCACCAGTACTATTATCATGCAGATGCACTGTTAGGATTTCTGGGGACATTTGCTATATTGATATGCTGAAGCAGTCTTCTGCTTTCCCAGTGAAGAGTAGGGAGTTGCAGAGTAGAATTTCTCTGTTCTGGAAGTCCTGGGGAAGTGCTGGAGGTGTAGCATTTTCCTGTTTTAATGCATCCACATTAAAATGGAGAAGTATTACCAGTCTTACCAGAACAATAGCACTAGGGTCAGCCATTTAGCATGACCTGAAGGATCATTTCATTGACAGATTTGTTTTTACAGCAAAAATAAAACTGAGGAGTAGCACTAGAGAAAGAGCATAGGCTACTTCTGCCGCGAAGGCATAACCAAGAGAATAGAAGCCTGTAAAATGATTGCAGACAGACTGTTATTTTTATATCCATACTCTAGACAAACTTCATTTCAGCCTAGAAAACACAACGTGTCATGGTTTAAGCTGTCTTGGATCCCTTTGGGCTACCATAGCCACATATATTTACAACTAGTATAGACAGGAGGTTTCTTTCTACCTTTGCTTACCATTGGGATGTCGCTTTGCAAAAGAGTTCTTAGGCTGAGGAAAAGTTTGTGATGATGGTTTTCTTTCTCTAGTCTTTGAACATGAACTATTGATATAGAACTGGCTAGATGCATGCACATGGTAGAAGCAAAAACAAAAAAGCAGTTTCAAAAGTCTGAACTGTATAGTTATCTAGGAAATGAGAAGGTAAACTCCAGACAGTAATAACTAATTGACCTTAATTCATTAACCACTGCATAGACTAGTGCATACACAATCACTGTAGTTGCTTTTCTTTGTCTCCTAGACACAGAAATCCAGACAGCCACAAAATCAGTGAAGTGCTTAGGAATGTGTTCATTTGCATCACTCCTGGCTGCCTAAGCCTAAAGGACAACCTTGTACCTAGCCCATGAGGATCAGAGCAAGAAGGTAAGCAAAGGAAATGCTTGGCAATTGTTTCAAACTGACAACATTTTGGGAAATAGCATCTCTGGATAAGTAGGTTATTTTCAAGGAGGAATTCACATATGACAATTCTGCTGCTGACCTGCTGGGTAGTTTTTAGGAGGTCTTTCCAGGTCTCTGTGATATATTTGCACCATCTGTACATGGGGATTAAAATTCCAAGTCAGAGTGCTTTAAGATGAGATGATGCTTTGATGAGACCTGTAAAGAGGATTTTCACAGTGCTTACCCACAAAAGATACATTTCAGGCAAAGAAAGATGCCTCAAGCCTCCAGTGATTGCATGCTAATCAAGGGTCTGTTCCAAGCACAATTTGTTCCATGAATTCGTAAAAAAATCAGTCTGCTGAATGTATTGACCGTGTGCAAATAGGTACATTTTTTTCCCTTATGGTGTCATTACTTGCGATTTCTTTAATAACATAAAATTATACAATTAAAAAAATATATCCCAGTAATTTGTCTCAACAAGACCACCAGCCGGGGCTAAGATCACCAGTGTTTGTAGCCCCATCTTCACTTCAAATTATGACTTGAACATGCTACTAATATATCATCAAAAGACAGATGCATGTAACTTAGCAGGTGAATACGTTTTAATAGCATCTGGTATATACCGTGAGTTTTCAAAACTTACTAGGCAGAAACTTGGTAGATGTCAACTTGCAAACACAACATTTCACAACCAAGAAAAACCTTGATACCATTTAAAAGTGCTCCTTTAACAGAAAGAAACTTTACTTAAGAGTCATGGAAAAAATATTTGTTATTACCACAAAGATAGCCCAAAAGCAATAAGGTACTTACATGTGGTACTGAGGGCCAGCCACAGATTTATTCTAAGCACTAAGAGAAACTCCCATCCATTAATGTCAGCCAGTGTGCTCACAGACTGGATCACTGGACAAGAGAGCAGCTGCTGAGTTTTCCTGTTTATGCACAGCTGCATCCAACCTTTCTGGATAACCGCTCTGATTTATAAAGGGTAGCTCTTTTCTATTAATTTAATGCTAGGTTGTGTTATTCCAGTCAGTTTGCTTTTTCAGTTCTGCTGATGTACTAGTGCAGAAGTGACACAATGCACTTAAAATGCCAGTAGTAACTGGGTAACTCAAACTAATAAAAACATGAAGCATTTAGGACGTCCCCAGATATGTGAATACAGGATATTATTCTAAAGCTCAATGCCCTAGCAAGCCCCATCCTGTTCAAGGTTATTGTGAGACAAGAATCTAGGCCAAAAATTTTACCAAACAGGTAAAATGAGTGTATGTCTTAAAATAGTTCTCAAAATTCTCAAAATGTGTCTCAAACAAGCATTTCACATACCCTTGTTTCATCATTAATTCCAAACAAAGAGAATATTTATGATGTTTAAGTCTTGCTAATTACTGTTCATGCACAAAACTCTGGCCTGTTTGTCTGTGATTTCAACAGGGGTAAGCTTTCACCCCTTATTCTTCACATGCTATAACTCAATCCAAGGTATGTCACAGAGCTGTCACTGAAAAAAACAATCAACCAACCAAAACCAACCAACCAAAAAAAAACTTTTCTACTTTTCTGCATTAAAAGTGTGTTTCTACTTTTTAATTTTCTTATGTTAAGTAGAATATTTCTGTCCATATTTGCTGAAGTACACATAAAACTGATTAATAGAAGTGGTTATTTTAAAAAATCTAGCTCTAAATGAAGATATCACTTCATATTATTTGGCTGACATTTAAGCAACAAATAGTGAAGTTTCTGTAATGGAGAAAGATTGTCAAATGTGTGCTTTGCAGACCTGTGTAATGGGTTAATCTGGAGAAGACCCCAGACTCTCCATTATTATATTCTTAAGAGGAGAATGAAAGAAGTACACGGCAAAAACAGGCGGCAAGCTTAAAATAGTGAAATAGTTTTTTTACTAACACTACTAAGAATACAAATAATAATAATAATAAAAATATTAAGGTATAATATACAAATACCATTCTCTTTCCAATACATCCCAATCTTTCTTACTCATGCAAAGGGACATAAAACATGCGATTTATGACCTTTTTGATTAAGAGTTCTTATTGCCACTTTATGGGAAAAGAGTTCTTTCTGTTGTGCCATGGGATCCACCCCACGGAAGATAGCTCCCTATGGAGTGTCTTCAGTGTTCAGAAGACACCCTATGGAGTGTTTGAGTTCCAAACCTTCAGAAACCACCACAGCCTGCCCAGATTCTGCAGTGGTGAATTCTTCCTCTCTCCCACAAGAACTCGTGGTCCGTGGGTCACCAAAGTGATCCAATGGGGTGTTCTTTTAAGGACGAGTCATTCCAGCCTAAAAAGTAAAGAGACTAAAAGACTGAGACTCATTCTCAGTCTCCAAAAGTCTTATCATCATATGCTCATAGTGTAAAGTGTTCTTATTCTCAGGCAGTGTGAATTTCAACATTCTCTCATGCTTTTTAGTGAATTACAGAGAAAAATAGTTTGGTTCTACTACAGTCTCACCACGGCTTACAGAAAGGAGTCAGCCCCGATGGTAAGATGGCGTCTCATCTGTCATTTCCTCTGTCTCCTCCCTCAAGCTGTCGTTTGCCATGTTTTCTTCCCCTACCGTGACTTGCTTTCCTTTCCCTCTGACTTGGAAGAGAAGCTACTATTTGCAGAAAATGCCTGTAGGAGTCCCGGTGTGGTTTTGTGCTGTGTTTATTTGCCAGGGCTGCCTCTACACCCGGCCTTCAGGCTCCCTGGCCTGGAGGCGGCTGCTCCGCCCGGGCAGCGCTGTGGAGCAGCGGCCACGGAGGCGCCGCCCCGGCCCTAAGGCGCTGTCTCGCCGCGCTGTGCCGTTTCGCTCTCACCGCAGCTGGCTCCGGGGTTTCCTTCTCAGCAGCCCCTGACTCCTGCTTCACCACGCTGCTTGCAAAGGGAAGAGAAGGGGGACTGCTCACGTGGCCGCTCAGCCACGCTGCTTGCAAAGGGACTGCCCGCGCGGCCACGCCGGTCGGAAAAGAAAGCCCGCCACCCGGCCCCACGCTTGGCAAGAGCCGCGCCATGGGCCGGCCCGCTCCGGGCCCAGGCAGACACCCGGTCCCGGGGGGGGAACCGTCTGTCCCGGCCAGAGACGCAGGGGGAAAAAGAGAACGCGCTTCCCGGTTCCTGTTTCAAATATGTCACACAAAGGGCGTACGATTCATTCAGTTAGCCGTCTATCAGCTGTTTCTGACCAATCCCAAATTCCACACTGGGAATTCCACCAGTACAACCTGTCACCAAAAATTATTTTACTAATCATATACTGATCACACAATAATACTACATTTAGGCATAATGTTCTCAAGCGTCCAGTTTCTTGGTCTCCCACTTAGGACCTTCAGACCTTCAGAATGCCATGTAAAACTTGAGAGCAGTTAAAACTAGGAAAAGCAAGCTCAAACTGAAGGCATTTTCCAAGTATACAAGGCCGTTTGTAGGACACTGGTGTGGAGCAATAAGGATCTTAACAGATGATAGATCTAAATGCTCTAATGCAAGTAGTCTGCAGAGGCACCAACTTGCGTGTCAGAAGTTCTTAAATTGTGTTAAGTGGCACTGAAAGAAACTAATCTGGTTAAGCAGGCTGAGCACAGCACCCCACCCGCTCAGCCTGGCTGATTTGTCCTAGAGCTGACAAATCCCTGCTTGTTCACAGACAGCAGAACCACAGTTCAAGACTGAACAACATCTCTGGAGACATCTAGTTCAATGTGGGGTCAGTACAGCATCTTGTAGAGGGTTATATACAACAGGGTTTTAAATATCTCCAAGGATGGAGACTCCACAACGTCTCCGGGAAGCTTGTTCCAGTGCTCAGTCAGCTTCACACTAAAAAGAAATTTTTTTTCTACACTTAAATGGCATTTGCTCTCTTTCAATTAGCTCCCAAAGCCTCTTGTCCTATCGCTGGAAACGCCTGAGAAGATTCTGGTTCCATCTTCTTTACTACTGTCCAACACCATATTCAGAAGACCCACCTGAGCTTTCTCTTCTCCAGGCAGAACAACCACAGCTCTCTTCTCCTCTCCTTTTATGACATATCTCTGCACAGCACTGCCCTGTACTCCAGAGCATAGCTGTGCCCTGAAGGAGATTTTTTTAAATTGCATCTTACAAGAATTTTAATTTTGCAGCCACATACATCCTGATTGCTAGGATCCATGTACAAGAGTATTATAAGTCCATTTTCTTAAAATATCAGGAGAACATTATGTGAAGAGGAAATGCAAGTTCATGGCTCTTCTATCTAACAGACCAATATCAGGGGCTGCACTGGAAGTTAGTGATTTCCTGAGAAATGTATGCCTGAAGCTGAGGATGTTTCATCCTGTGCACATCTGTAGACTCCTTAGTCCCATATGTAGGCAAGACTTTTTTTCCCTTAACTGATGTCCTGAAAACTCCTTTTCTCTCCATCTTCTTCTTTCATTCTCTGGATTATGGGCTCTTCAAGCCATGTCTGGCTGTGTCTTCTGGATAGAGTTCAGAGACTGGGAAATGAACCAGCTCTTCTGGTTGGTTAAATCTTTATTGTTCTCTCTTTTGGTTTCAAGTCCATGTTAGAGAGGCCTTGAAATGCATTATAAACATATGTACTATATGTGAATGAATGAGGCTGGGCAGGCAGTTATCCAACAATGACTGTGCCTAATGCAATTCTGACCCTAACCACTTCACTGCAATGCTGTAACAGAGCTGTATCCTGTTGGCATAGTGCCATGACTTAAAAAAAATATGAATGTGGTTTCAGCTCTTTGGGGATTTACAGTTCCTACCAGACTTTAGTCGCTAGATGTCAGGGCTTTCTCTGGCAGTACCCATCTTAACCAAAAGATTGTGCTTCTCTAGTTTAGTATACTGCAGGCATTTCTTATCAGCTCTGGGCTCTAAATGAATGCATAGGGTATGTTGATGAACATTACCAATGTAAAGCTAATGATTTTTCAGTTTGTGAAAAAAGAAGAGAGTCTTCATACAAAAACACAATGTCTAATGAACTGACTAAGGAAAATAATTGAAAATATTGATCTCTTTGGAGCAGCATGCCTCAGTAGTTGTAGTGGCTCCAGTTCCTACCTGAAGAGCACACTGTGCACCCTGAGCCAAACATCCAGAATTTGCCTATGTTACAAGAACTGCGCTCCGTAGCACTGAATTATCTCAAAATTTAGGGAGACAATAGCTGCCTTGTGGGGAGTGTACTCTGATGAAACGAGTTAAGCTAGCAAGAAAGAGAGCAAGGACCATTCTCCAGCCATAAGAGCAATAGCCCAACCTGTCACCTGTGCCCAAATCACAGCCTTTTCCCTCTCCTGAACCAGGGAGTCTACAGTCAAAACGCCCTGGGAGTGGAGCCTGGCAGGGAAGATAGTTCCTGCTGGCATTGGTCTGGGAGAGGGATGGTGGCACTCAGTGGGCATCATGCAGGATGTTACGCTGGCATGTGAGCCTGTACCTTGAGTTTACCCAATTAGCTGCTAAGAGTTTTAAATATCGGTCCTGAGCTTCAGCCTGGCCATGACAGTCTGGTGGCTGATATGAGGGATGCATCATACTGGCATTGCCAATTTCAGGCTACCCTTCGGGGAGAGAGGTGTCCCCGGGTGGTAACTCACAGCCCACCTGGTGAATGCAGGAGGGACTGGAATTGCTTCTTCAGTTGGGAATCATGGAACTGGTCTCTGCAGCGGTAGCTTGTGTTTATACCTCCATCCTGGCTCAAGGGTGCACACAGTCTGTTCCATGGTACCTCAGGCACTGTGCCATCCCTCAGTAATCCTGTTTTCTTCTGTGTCTGCTGTCTCTGAGGAAGGTTGAGCTGTTCTTTGAACAACATGTATTTCATCTGTTAAGGTCAGTGAGCTCTCTGTCTGTATGTCAGTAGCCTCTAATCCTACTTTGGAATGTTGATCCTTCTGTCCCTTGATTGCTGCTATCATTTTATTACTGTTTGCAGTCAGATTTGTGTTTTAATCAGTCACAACTTCATATACATGTATTTACCATTAATAGATTTTAATTGCTCAAATTACCATCAAACTTTATAGCAGTAGTATAGAGTTCCATATCTATCTAGGCTTACAGTCCCTTTTGCAAAACACATTATTAAGATCCAATTACTCTAGCATGATTTGTACATTTGTTGAGAAGAGAGCACAACCCCAAATTAATTTCATGCAGGCTGCTAAACAAGTGACAAAATTCTGCCTGAAGAAAATCCCTTGACTGAGGTGTAGAAGCTTCCAAAGGCTGGTGCCAGTCCCAGAAGTCATTCCCAGTCTAAACACTTGCATGTTTAATATTCTTGTATATATTTTTACATACACACGCATCTACACATATTCCTATCTATATGGATACAAGTTGTATACATCCGCAACGTTATTTGTTGTTCTTGTATTATTTGTTCTTGATTAAATCATTTGAAAACTGACTCTTTTCCTGACATAATGAGATATAAATACAAACAGTCAAAGAAGAGATGAATAATACTATAAAAAGTAGTATTGTGGATTTTAAAAACACAATCCAGAAACTTTCTAATAGGCAGATATGCTTTAAAAAGCCTCTGAAATTTGGGTCTGGAAAGGCAGCCATCAGCCCTTATGGGACTGTCATCACTATGCATAGGCTTCCCTTCCCTCTCTAGCACATGTGGTCCTAATTGCTGTGTTGGCGAGACCGTAGAGCTGGATTCTTCATGAACTGGCTGTAACATTGGCAGACATTTACTCATCCACTGCTAACAGTTTTTAATGGAAAATCTGTATCCATTCATGCTAGAAAAATGCTTATGTTAAAACAGAGGAAAATTAAACAGAGAAAACCAGATATCAGTAGCTTCTCTAGCTGCCAATAGTAGATATTCTACTACTTCATTAGCATTTACTGTATTAAATTTGAGAACAAACCAGTGAATGTGATCAAATATTAAAAAACATTTTGCAGAATTGCACATATTTTTAACCATATTTCAGATTCTGCATATGCCACAAATTGAAACTTGTACAGCAAGTGATAATAAATGAAGAAGCTGTTTATACCTGACTCAAACTTATTAGCAAGACTCACTGGAAGTTGGAAAGTTGCAGGGGGCACATAGGATGATTAAGGCACATCTGCCTAGAGAGATATAAGCACTTCACTCACAGTTGCTGTACATAGCATACAGCTGTTTGACCAGTGGAAGAATAATTCTCAGTTAGAGGCCCCACTTGCCTGGAACTTTTCAGAAGTTCCTCTTCACTTACCAGGAATTTTCCTGCACTTCATAGCTCCAGACACTTTTTTGGTATTAAACAATTCTTACATTGACTCTGGTGAGAGGGATATTTATTCAACTATAAGCAAATAGCATTTTTGAAGGGAAGTCAGTAATCTCCCAGGTCTGTCACACACTGTGGTGTGAGAGATCACATTCAAATCTGTGATGCATTTAGCTGGAGCAGGAGCTCAAGCCTTATAACAGGAGCAGAGATTGAGTCTAGAGCTGAAAACAACAGTAAAAGAGATCCAGAATAAGAAAGAGTAATTAAACCGGTGCAGAAAACTGTGTGGGTGACAGAAAACACAAGCAGCGTGTGTTTAAAAGAGTAGATAGGGCTGACAGGCATTTATGGTTGGAGCTCCTCAAGAAAAAATCTCCAGGACAATTTATTATTTCAGTATTATTTCATATTTTCAATACTGAACTTGGCACAAGTAGTAGAAATCATCTAACAAAATTTTTTGATGACACAAGCATCATCAAATACAGACAGAGCTATATCTATCCATCTATACATCTATCTAGCTATCTATACATCTATAGCTCGATAGATAGATAATGTGATTTTCTATACTGAGAAAAGCTGAGGGATCCTAAAGTCATACAGCAAAGTATAACCAGAAAAAGATTGAGAAATATTCTACGTGATGAAGAAAATTCACATTGGAAGGTGTCCAGAGAAGGGCAACAAGTCTGGTGAAGGGTCTGGAGCACAAGTTGTATAAGGAGCAGCTGAGGGAACTGGAGCTGTTTAGCGTGGAGAAAAGGAGGCTCAGGTGAGACCTTATTGCACTTCTACAACTACCTGAAAGGAGGTTGTTGCCAGGTGGTGGTTGGTCTCTTCTCCTGGGTAAAGAAGGCACAGGATGAGAAATAATGGCCTCAAGTTGCCCCAGGAGAGATTTAGATTAGATACTAGGAAAAATTTATTCACTGAAAGGGTGGTCATGCTTTGAAACAGGTTCCTCAGGGAAATGGTGAAATTGCCATCCCTGGAAGATTTCAAAAGGTGTGTGGATGCGGCACTTAGGGATATGGTTTAATGGTGAACAAGGAGGTGTTGAGTTAACAGTTGGACTTGCTTGGAGGTCTCTTCCAACCTAAATGATTCTATGGTTCTTTGTGTGGAGGAGGGCTACTGGATTTTGCAACAAAGACAAACTTTATTTACAAAGAGATAGTAAAAGAGATTTGTTGTCTAACCTAGAAAAAACAAAGTTTAGAATGGTTATGATTGCTAGCTCTAGATACATCAGGTACACCAATTCCAGTGAAGAAAGAAACCATTTAAGTCAAAGGACATAATTGCAAATGAGTGTAAAGTGGTAAATTAATATTTTTTGATTAATAAAAAGTTGATTTTAAAAGTTGTTTGGCAATCAAACCAATGAAGTTCTGAAACTTTTCCCAGTCACATAATCTCTTGGATAAAACAGCTTTAAAATGCAGTTTGATTGATCTATAAATTGTAGTTTGATTGAGTTGCAGCTATATCAAGGTGCTCAATTCAATGTTCTAAATTCTGCAGCTTTGAGAGCAGAGTGTGAACTTGAAACTTGACTGCCCACATCTTTACAACATCCTTTGACACCAGTACTCAATCACAGTGTATTTGTTCCCACCACTACTAAATGTCAAGCTGTTATCTTATCCATTGATGGTCTGTAGTTGGTGTTTCCATATCTTGTTCTGACATGTACTCTGGCCTCTTTGTAAGATTAGGCCATGCAGTTAAACTGGAAAAAATGTGCATACATGGTGGGCTTAGACATTCAATTCCTTTAAACAATCTGGACCAAAGCAACTTGTTCAAGATAACACGGGAAGTCTGTCTCAGAGTAGGAAATCAAGTCTAAACCTAATGGCCATTTTTCTGTGAGAAATCACTGGGGACTTGGAAGGATTAAGTTCAAATCCCTTTGCAAGGCCACTCTCACAACTTGAATGAGAAACGTTGCCTTAGGTCTGAAAATTCTTTTTAACAACATTGTGATAAACAGATTTGTTTCCCATTTTAACAAACTCCTGTTTTCCAACAAAATACAATTTATTGAAAATCTTCCAAACAGATTTTACTCCAACATCCTAACCACCAGGCTGTAGGCTGTTTTCTATTTTAAATTAAATATTTGAAAGGATGTCAATTTTATTCTATTTTAAAATGAAACCAAATGTTCAAACTTTAACATTTTTCTTAAAACAGTGTTCTAATTTTCCATCCAGGAACATTCCAGCTGCCACTTGATTCACTAGGCCATGCTTCTTATGAGTAGATGAAATGAAGTAAATTACAAAATTCTTAGCAAAGCTTGTATCAGTATTTCTACAGCATCTTTATGACCATGCCTCAGCAGTAGCTTCTCAGTGAAAATGAATTGGTCACTTGAGGTAAAAGGAGTGCAGTATTTGGTACTGATATTTCTGTTTAAATTCTATTATTCCTTTTAGGCACAATCATTTTCAAAGGACAAAATAGACATATATAAAAATGGAAGCATAACAAACGTCTTCAGAACAAATAGAAATATATACTTTCTGACTTTTCTGTCTCTTCATTTTGTCTCCTTATAAATTTATCGGTAATCATCAGCCCTTCTCTTGCCAAAAGGTGAAATGAAAACATGTTTAGTAATGAAATAATTCCAACAATACTTAAGTAGAAAGTTGCAGCTCTCTTCTTGTAAGAATGGGACATCAATATCTGCTAAGCTGCCAGCAGGTAAAACTCCCCCTTGGAAAAAGGGAAAGAAGAAAACTGTATTCTGCTTTTGCATTAACAGTTTTTGCATTGAATCCTGGGATATTGAATGCTCACTTTGAGGACTCGTTTTTTGAATTCTGAGGATTTAATCCTTCATTTCTAATGGCAGATCTAGCCTTTATATGAAATAGGTAATTCTTGCTGCTCAATACTTTCCCAGATATTAAATTAAACTTCACTAAAGGATGGTTTTTTTCCCTCTTTAAGATAGGTACACTATCTTTTAACTGATTCACTGGAAATCATACAGTCACAATACTGCCTTCTTGCTGCCTGCAACAACACCTTTTTTGCCTTAATCATAATCACATAGTATCACATGTTATCTCCATATGGAGGCTGTGAGGTTATCTGTCTATATAACAATTAATTTCTGAGATTTTGAAATATTTAACATGGATAAATATATTTTCAATTTTTTGTTTTCATTCTTAAGGCTCTGGGTTGGCAAAGTATGCTTTATTTTTGCATTTTTCCCTGCGCTTTTGTGCTGGTTTTGCAGGGCCTGGTTTTTGGTAGTGAGAGGGCTAGAGAGGTGGCTTCTGTGAGAAGCTGCTGAAAGCTTCCACCATGTCCAGCAAAGCCAATCCCTGATGGCTCTGAGGATGGATGTGCTGCTGGCCAAAGCTGGGCCAATTAGAGATGGTGGTAACGCCTCTGTGATAATAGATTTAAGAAGAAATCGCAACAAAGGGTGGTGGCGTAGTTGTAATTGTCCAGCTAGAGAAGAGTAGGAGTGAGAATATGTGAGAGAAACAACAATGGAGGCACCAAGGTCAGTGTGGAAGGAGGGGGAGGAGGTGCTCCAGGCGCCGGAGCCGAGATGTCCCTGCAGCCTGTGGGGAGGACCATGGTGAGGCAGGTTGTCCCCCTGCAGCCCATGGAGGTCCATGGTGAATGCAGAGATCCACTCACAGCCCGTGGGGGAGGTGCCCACGCCGGAGCAGGTGGAT
>VZRJ01002165.1:0-109645 GCA_013397565.1 Ptilonorhynchus violaceus | reverse complement strand
TTAGTAATAAATTTACTTTATATCATTAGGTTGAGCCTGTTTTGCCCTTGAAGTGTTTTCTCCCTGTCCTTATCTCAACTCGTAAACTCTTCATTAAATTTTTCTCTCCTCTGTCCACCTGTGGAGCAGGGGAGGGTGAGCAAGCGGGCTTTTTTGTGGGTGCCTGGCATCTGGCCACTGTCAAGCCATGACAGCATTTTACCCTCTAATATTTGTGTACTGGGCTGACTCTGTCTGGACACTGGCTTCCCACCAAAGCCACTCTCACTCCCCTCCTCAGCTGAACAGTGAAGAGAAGATATAACAAAAGGCTCAAGGGTCAAGACAAGGGCAGGGAGAGATCACACACCAGCTAGAGTCAATTTGATGAAATTAGTTTGATTAGATTGACAGTCAAGTCTGAGTAGGGTAATGAGAAATAAAACCAAATCTTAAAACTTGTTCCCCCACCCCTCTCCTGTCCCCTGGGCTCAACTTCTCTTCCCATTCCTCTACGTCCTTCCCCCAAGCAGTGCAGGGAAACTGGGAAGTGGAGTTGTGCTCAGTTTATAATATGTTTTCTCTGTTGCTGTTTCATCCTCAGGGGTAGGATTCCTCACACTCCTCCCCTGCTCCAGTGTGTGCTCCTCCAGGGGCTGTAGGTGGATCTTTGCTCTCCCTCGGTCCTCCATGGTCTGCAGGGGCATAGCTGCCTCACCATGGTGTGCATCATGGGCTGCAGGAGAATCTCTGCTCCAGCATCTGGAGCACCTCCTCCCCCTCCTTTTTCACTGACCCTGATGTCTGCAGAATGGTTCCTCTCACCCCTCTTTTCTCTGTCTGCAATTCACTCCTGTAAATTTGAGGTGCTACCACTGCCACTGATGGGCTTACCATTGGGAAGTGGCAGGTCCATTTTGGAGCTGGCTGACAAGCTGGTGACTCTGTTGAGGAAGGTTCCTCTACAGAGGAGGCTTCTAGCATCTTCTCACAGAAGCCAACCCTGTAGGCCTCTTGCTCTGAAAACCTCTCCACACAAACTTAATACAATTTGATATACGTTTTCACCTTCAGCTCTTCTTTTTGAGCAGCTGTCTGGGACATGGCACAGCAGTGCTAGATAAGAGGTGGTATCCGCTCTCGGAAGGGATGTTGTACTAGTGGAATGCTCTGTATCACCACTTTGATCCTGAAAGATGTGTGCTATCTTCTTCCTCTTGAAGTCATTCCTTTTGGTGGGTCTTGGTGACATTGGTGTGTGATAGTATGTGTTCTCTCCCTCTGTTTTGGAAGCTTAATGCTTCAATGGAAGCAACAAGAAAGCAGCTCTTGCACTTCAAGGCCATGGCTGAGTTTGCAGATTTGAAAGACTGCCACTCATGTCTCATTACACTAAAACTATTAGCTCAGAGAAGATAAGACTTCCCAGAGGAACACACCTCTCACATGTTTCTGGGTCTGAACCACTAGAAAAATACACGTGCACAAGTAACATGGCTGACAAAATCCCATGAGAAAACTGGCCTTTCTAGACCCATTATAGATTACTCAGTGGTTTTTTCTACATACAGTGATACTGCAAAATTATGCTGGAGTATAGAAGCCAAAAGCAAAGTCCCTTAGCGCCTAAGGTCACTGTCCATCTAATGGAAAAGATAATGAGGCCTATATACCAGCAACCTACATTTTCAGTCTTGGCATCACTTTTGTGGAGTATTCAATGGTATGGAATGCTCATGTATCATATATTTGATGATGTGGATAATATATTTGATGTGGATAACCTCACCCTCCAACAGAACAACCATACAAAGGCAGAAAGTATCGTCATGGAAGAGTAAAAAAGGTTCAAAAATTACCCTCAGATGTAACAGCTTTGATGAAAACTATGCAAGCCATCTTTCTCTTCTTTTCATCTTTGTAGAAATCATCATGAATGTCAGACTTAGTAAAGGAATTTCAAAAATATGGTGTAGCTGTAGAATGTAATCAGCTCTGCTGCAAAAAATGGGCAAAGATTGTGGTTAAAAGAGAATAGTCAACACTTGTCAGCATTAACTGGGAGCTAGGGCTCATTCCTTCCAAGTTCACAGCTTGGCCTTGCAAGCTGCTGAATATCTTTGTCAGTGCATAAGGGTGGTGCTGAGTAAATTATATGCTGAATTGGTAGCACTGCTTAGTATTAAGGCAGCAAACATTTCCTGTTATAAGACCTAGTTGCTTATACTTTTGCCAAACTAACTGTTTAGGTTGAAATTTTCCATGCACGGCACTTGCCTTATGAAGAAATCTTTTGGAAAATTTCAGCCAAAAGGTTTCTGCTGTGAAGCAAGAGAAAAACATGCTATTTTTTGCTGTTAAGAAAACAATCCTGTAACCTTTACTTTGGCATCTCTTGTGCCCTCCTCATATGTTAAGCAGGAAATTGACATCTGGCAAAAGGGTGGTCTGTGTGTCACAGATGCGCTGCTTGCGATCCATAAGAGAAAACCCTTATAACGTAAATCTTGGAAAAGTCCAGTTTATATGAACTCACTAGCAGTTTGCTAAAACTTGACCACAAAAATCCCAGAAGCTTCTGTTCTTATGGACAATACTGACATTTCAGGCCTGTTTAATTTCTTTATCAATGATCTGGATGAAGAGATTGAGTTCACCCTCAGTAACTTCACAGATGACACCAAGTTTGGTGGGAGTGTTAATCTGCTGGAGGGTAGGAAGGCTTTGCAGGGGATCTGGACAGGCTGTATGGATGAGCCAAGGCCAATAGTGTGAGGTTTAACAAAGCCAAGTGCCAGGTCCTGTGCTTTGTCCACAACCCCCTGAAGCACTACAGGCTGGGGGCAGAGTGGCTGGAAAAGTGCCCGATGGAAAAGGACCTGAGGGTGCTGGTCGACACCGGATGAACATGAGCTATCAGTGTGGCCAGGTGTCCAAGAAGGCCAGTGGCATCCTGGACTGTGTCAGCAATATTGTGGCCAGCAGGACCAGGGCAGTGATTGTCCCTCTGTGCTCAGCACTGGTGAGGCCTCACCTCGAGTACCATGTCCATATTTGGGCCTTTCACTTCAGGAAGGACACTGAGCTGCTGGAGCGAGTCTAGAGGAGTGCAGTGGAGGTGATGAAGGTCCTGGAACACAAGTCCTGTGAGGAGCAGCTGAGGGAGCTGGGGTCATTTAGCCTGGAGAAAAGGAGGCTCAAGGGAGACCTTATCACTCTCTACAACTATCTGAAAAGGAGGTTGCAGCCAGGTGGGAGTCAGCCTCTTCTCCCAGGCAACCAGTTACAGGATGAGAGAAAATGCTCTCATGTTGCACCAGGGGAAGTTTAGGTTGGACATCAGGAAGAATTTCTCCACTGACAGGGTGATTTAGCATTGGAACGCACTGCCCAGGGAAGTGGTAGAGTCACCATCCCTGAAAGTGTTCAAGAAATGACTGGACATGGCATTTAGTTCTAAGGTTTAGTTGACATGGCAGCGTTCGGTCCAAGGCTGGCCTCAATGGTCTTGGAGGTCTTTTCCAACCTTAATGATTCTATGATTCTATTCTTAACATGATTATTTCCAGGCTAGGCTGAGGGCAGACATCAAAAGGAAGAGAAAGAAGTTCCTCTCTTCTGCACTGTGAAGTCAGTGTCAAAGGAGAACATGCCCTATGCAAAGAGACACAGGACAGGAGGTGACCATAGGGTGCCACAGAAATGAAAGTGGAACAAGCAAGAGGGGTGGATGCTACCGCAAAACAGAGACTAGTAGAAGATGGGAACTCAGACTGATCAAAAACCTATGGTTTGAAACAAAGGAAGGAAATGTAGAGTCAAAACAAAATCCATGTGAAATGCAGAGTAAAAGAGACTGGGTGGCAGGGTTGCATTTCTTGTAACTAAAAATCAGCAAGAAAAATCAAAGCTTGTTTGGATTATAAACCAAAAACCTACAAAAGTAAAGTCTAGATGAAAATCTTATAAAGGATTCAGACTTCTGAGGAAATTAATGTTTCTGATAAGAAAACAACTCCTTTAGTACCACATCTCCTTTTCAACAGGGAATAAGAGGTCCTACAGTGATCTGGCAAGGCCACGGCCATTGCATGTCATGTTTCTATACTGCTGGTCAACATATTCATATATTTCTAAGAACACTGAAATTCATTGTTTAAAGGTGTAACAAAACTTCTATCAGAGATTTAGCTGGATCTACCTTTTCTTGTACTGTAATTTAGTAGTTTTGTGTATTTGTAAACTGCATTTGTTCTGCCATCTTTGAAGATTAAAGAACTGTCAGAGTAGTGAGGGGTACAAAAAAAACCATTGCTTGTGAATATCATCGAAATCCTATACGAAACTTATTTCTGACTGAAATGAAAATACTTCAACACTTGATTTGCTCATGAAAGGGACTTTAAACAGGTGTGGTCACAAAGCATCCTAAACAAAAAAGAGGCACTGCTCCGGCATCTTCTGCCATCCACAGGTTTGTTTTGTGTGATACCTTAAAATTACATCAATAAATCACACCTGGCAGCCTAAACTTTCCTGTGAACCTCTTTTTTTCTCTTTCCTATTAACCTCTCTTTTCTTGAGAATGTTGTGTAATGCTCTCTAACCATGACCTTGTTTTCCATTTCTTCAAAGAGACAATAAATTCTTTTACTTTCCAGAATCAAACCTTGTGTTATTTTTCCGGTCTGTATGACTGAGTCACACCACAAACTTAGCTTCTTCTGTGGCAGTTCCTGGGCTGTGATTGGATTTGCCAGTAAGTGGACAAAGAAACTCAATCCTAGTATAAGTTGTGAGTTTTTCTCACACAGATATGGAGACTGAGAACCTGCATCTTGGAACAGGCAGGGCTAATTTGCACAAAATCTAAGACAATAATGAGTCTACAGCACCTTCCAACCCTCTCCTCAATGTGGTCAGAAGCTGATTTTAAACCTAGAGTAGGTTAAAAAGCCTTCATATTTTTGACATATAAATACTGAAAACCTGAGGAGCACCATGACAAATAGACAAATATGCAATATCTATTCAACTCATACACATATGGGACACTTTGAATACTTTTTCCTCTGTTGATTGATAAGATTTTGGTGAAGTATTCCTGAATCTAATCAAGAGATCCTAATGATGGGCCTCAGCAAAATTTAAATTAAAAATAAAGCATAAGCAGAGAAGGAAATAACCATTGCTTTTTAGCTGCACATGCTGTGCTAGTGGTCCTTACGACCTGCTTGAGAGGTGGAGATACTTCCAGCCTGGACAAGAAGAGAAGGCAGTACTCCAGAACTCATGTTTGCACCCCATAGTCCAAGAAAAAACCCAGCAACTTCTGTATGGTCTAACAGGGACAGGGCACATATTCATTTCAGAATGGTGAGTGAATCAAAGCAGGGAAACAGCAAATTTCAGTGTGTCTTTTGAAATGGAGATCTGCACTCAGCTTCACTGAAGTAGGAATCATGTAGGAATTACGTAGGCTGACATAGGAATCATGGACCTTCATTTCCATTGTATCACACTGCCTCATTAGGTGTAATAATCAGGACCTGCTTGTCAAAAGAAAAAAAGTTGAAACGGCTTGTGCCACAAGGAATACAGGCTTTCAAAAATTCATCAGTCTCTGCTTTGTTTCACTGGATCCTACTGGGATAAATTCAGCAGCCAAATGTGGCTGAAAGGAGAGAGTACTTAGAGAAGTGTTACGCAATTTGATTACGTGTGAGAGAAGATAACTTAATCCAGTCACATAAAGTCTTCTGTGCTATTTTTCTTACGTTACGCATTCTCTTCTCATCTTTCAGATTGCCTCTCCAATTGTAATTCCTCTATGTGTAGTAAACTAGCTTTAATTATATTCTGATTAGCAGACTTGGTGGGAAGCATCTTGACTACATTGACAGATCATATAGTCACCACCTGGGTCTTAAAGGGGAATAAAGATGACAGTGGACTGTAAACCATTCATACACAATAGCACACGACTGTCTTTGTTGACCGAGCTCTCCCTCTTGAGAGGAAGCATGTATCAGTACAATCACCAATCACACATCAACATGTCTGAACAGCTTCTGGACCAAAGTTGTCTGGACACACCTATCCAGACTGGTAGAGCTTGATGTGTGCTTCTCTGCACCTAAGTATAGATGCACCTCAACTCACCTTCAGAAAAGATGAATTTTAAATAGCTGAAGAAATAGTTTTCTCCAGTAAATTTCCTGTTATTCTGTGCTGCTGAGTCAAGCAGGCTTACTTGCTGTTCTAGGCGTCCGTCTCAATAGGCACCGACAACCAGATGTAAAATATGTATCTTTGAGTCAATAGAAAAAGATGTTCCAGTTGTCAACAAGCAGTCATAACAGTAATTGAAGTTCAATCCCTTTTACTGAAGGTTTATGCTAAGAGTAATCCAACACATGTTCTTCATAGTGGCTTTGGAATTTTATTTTTCTTAGCCACTTGAAGTTTCAAATTAAATTTATTTATATTTAATTTACATGTGGCATTTGATGGCAAAGCCATGTAGAGACTCTTTGAGTTCAGATGTGACTGTAGAGCAAAACAATCCCCACTCTAAGGAAATGAAGAGCAGTATGGTAGCTTAGCTAGAGCAAAGGCTACTCTGAATGCCTGGTATTAGCCAGGATAGCATAATAATTCATGTACCCTATAGTTATTACTCTCTTTGATTTCTAGAAGACCTGTGCCCAGGTGTGGGCACATTTGGTGTTCAAGGACACTGTTAGATGTGCCAGAAAATCAGGCATAGCATCATGCACTGGACTAGAGGTTGGATACTCAATAAGGGAACATTATCCCTCCTCCAGTCTGCTAAATGGGAAAAGGATCATGATGAAAAATTAGCGTGTGATCAAAAGTATCAAAAGCTGCATCCATAAGCAAGCATAATTCTGCTTTTTATAACTTCTAAATGCTTGGCTTTGCAATAATATTCTCTTGAAGTTTGAATATGTGAGTAATGCACGTGGTATACACATATTTATCACGAGTCATCACAAATACATATCTTTTAAGCCATTAAAATAATTATGAGGAAATACATATAACTGTTAGTGTTCAGTATAGATACCAATGAATACATGTGGTTTTACAATATTTACAAAGCAGATGCCTTTGGTGTTACATAAACCAGAAACAGTTTGCATCTGTAATGTTACTTGTATACATTTAATGCAACCTGGGGCTTAGTGGGGCTGTCTCTGAAAACAACCCTGTATTAAACTCATCTTTTAACATTCTGGAAAGTATTAAAATTATTTAAACAGAAGAATGGAGTTAAATTGCTCTGTGGCTTATGAGGAACAAATATTGCCAGCTGAAATGCTTGGCAACTCAGCTAAGGCTGGAATACCAATACCAACCACAGGCATGCATTTCATCTTCCACAGGACACTTTGCTGAAGAGGAAAGACTGAGAAGTTCTCTTGAGACTAACTTTATAGTGTCTTTCTTTTAAAAGAGAAATCAATATCAGAATATGTTACTGTCACATCCTGAGTGACGTATGATTAAGTAATTTGGTTTCATCATGTTCTTCACTACAGCTTTTGAAGTGTCAGTGTAAAACTGCAGGAGCAAAATCATTAAATACTGTGAGAATTTTGTTTAGTCTAAGGGGCAGTGGCTGGCATTAACATCTTTTCACTGTTTTCAAGTAGAAGAATTTAAATTGTAAGAACATCATAGCAATGCTACCTAGGCGCTTTTTTCCCATAGAAAAGCTCTTTATTCTTTCAGGCATGGGTATTATGTTTTCCTATATATCTGAACAAAAGTTAAAAAACACTAATGATAATAATAATTGCTGCATTGTCATCCTTCAGATAAGGAATTAGCTACCCAGAGCTGTTACTACTTTAGTAACACTTAGGTCATGAGGAAAACTCTCTTTATCCTCTGCTTCCTCTGAAGAGGGGAAGAAGCAGATGCACCCTGACTAAAATAATAATGGATTGAATACATTGTTTTCCCAGGTGCAGGATGAAACTAATTAAGCACACCTGAGAGAAAGCACTTTACTCTTCATATTATTTAATCTAATATGTACTGTTGTGTCAGAACTGGATTAGGGACTGATTTCCTCTGCTGTTACACTGACAGATTTGGTGTGGCATGTGGAGCTGTGATCAGCAACAAAGAATACTCTAGGAGCAGTGTCAAAAACCAAACACCAGCCCGAATGCAGACAAAAGAGCACATCTGACTGGCGTCTGATACCAGTCATTGTCCCATACTCTTTTCTCACCCTTCCCCTTTACAACGTGACTCATACACTGCTGGCTACCTCATTTGATAAGTTTTACTTACTGTTGCAGTTGTAATGCTTGTTGTTCAAGGAAATATACTGTTTCCTTTTTATAGTGATTACTTTCAACAAAGATAATAATAATGTTTTCTCC
The DNA here is from genome assembly GCA_013397565.1 of Ptilonorhynchus violaceus. Lineage (NCBI taxonomy): Eukaryota > Metazoa > Chordata > Aves > Passeriformes > Ptilonorhynchidae > Ptilonorhynchus > Ptilonorhynchus violaceus. The sequence goes on along the minus strand of VZRJ01002165.1, from coordinate 101,246 downwards.
AGCTTTCTGATATTTTCAGTAGATGATGGCTAGTCATTCTTTCAACCCCACAGAAAATTTATATCATAGACATTGTCCTTTACCTTCTGAGCTGTGATTCCTTGCAATCCTCCTATAGTGCCTAGAACAGAAAATGGCAACATTTCCTTAAAAACTGGTGTATTATCCTGTACAGGCAAATTATTTCTGGCTAGAGAGGTTCTTATGGCAGAGCGTTGACAACACTTTTCCATTATCCTTGTCTTCCACCAGGAAATATAACATGCCAGAGCAGACTTTCGATCTTTCAAATGATGGATGTGGCACTAAATATATAAAAATTTTAAGGCTCATCTCAGTGGATATGTATGTATCGCTTTTTTTTCCATTACACTCTAAAAGTAGAAGTCAGTAAAAACTTCTACATTTTTCAAAGAGAATGTATATTTTTAAAGAAAAACATATCCAATATATAATTAGAACTGGCAAAACATGCATAAAAACATAGTTTTTATGTTTAGGTTTTGGTGAACTGTTCAATGAAAAAGAGGTTAAATTTCATTTTAATGACTATGCTGACAGCAAACTACGTGACTCATCTGTATGAGTATCTATGAAAAAAAGCATAATTTTATACTTCGCAATAACTCTAAAAGTAGAAAAGGTGTTTCTGAAGTGGCATAAAAGTTCAATCTACAAAAAATATGGACACTAATTATTTTCTTTATTTTCCTAATTGTGCTGGAAGGGCAAAGAAGTATATGAAAGATTCTCTGCTCTGCTCTGTACAGCACTGATTAAAAGAGGAACCTTGCTCTGAGCGGATTATGCTTTGAAAAGACTTGACAGACACAACAGTAGAAAGGGAAAGTTGCATATATCTAAGCTATGCTGTGTGACTTTGGAAAATGTCTCATTAGTCTCGAGACATATGTTGTACAAGTGGGTTTCAACAGCAGTGTGTAAGAAGAAGATAAAGCAGTTTCTGTAAGCAAATCCTGCAAAATGGAGAAAAAGAGAGGTATTTGTAGCAATACCACATTAATCAGGCTTCATGTGAGCCTCAAAGTTTGTCTAGCCTAGCTAATTGGGATGGATGCCTCTTGCCTTCAATGGCATATCCAGGAATGATAAAGTCATGATTCACAACTGTTTCTCTCCTGTCAGACCAGCCACTGAGCAGTCATGATGGTTCAGGTGATGGCACAGAAGATCCGACCTGAGTCCAGAGTATGTTTCAAACCCATGTTATGGACCTGCAGGAAGTTGTTATAACAATTATATTACTGTATTTTATAAGTGTCTGGCTGGCAGTTCACAATCGATAGCCCTTGCCCTTGGGGGAGACTTCAGCTTGTCAGATGTCTGCTGGAAACTCAACACAGTGAAGAAGAGGGAGTCTAGGAGGTTCCTGGAGTGTGTGGAAGATAACTTCCTGACACAGCTGGTAAGTGAGCCTACCAGGAGCAGTACACTTCTAGACCTGCTGTTTACAAACATAGATGAGCTGGTGGGACATATAGTGGTTGGAGGTCATCTTGGGCATAGCAAGACTCAGTATTGGGGCCAGTCCTGTTTAATATCTTTATCGATGATCTGCATGAGGGGATTGAGTGCACCCTCAGTAACTTCACAGATGACACCAAGTTGTGTGGGAATGTTGATCGGCTGGAGGGTGGGAAGGCTCTGCAGAGGGATCTGGACAGGCTGGATGGATGGGCCATGGCCAATAGTGTGAAGTTTAACAAGGCCAAGTGCCGGATCCTGCACTTTGGTCACAACAACCTCCTGAAGCACTACAGGCTGGGGGCAGAGTGGCTGGAAAGCTGCCCAATGGAAAAGGACCTGGGGGTGCTGGTTGACAGCGGATGAACATGACCCAGTGTGAGCCCAGGTGTCCAAGAAGGCCAGTGGCATCCTGGACTGTGTCAGCAATATTGTGGCCAGCAGGACCAGGGCAGTGATTGTCCCTCTCAGCACTGGTGAGGCCACACCTCAAATCCTGTATCCAGTTTTGAGCCACTCACTACAACATTGAGGTGCTGGAGCAAGTCCAGAGAAGGGCAACAAAGCTGGGGAGGGGTCTAGGGAGTAAGTCCTATGAGAAGCAGCTGAAGGAGCTGGGGGTGTTCAGCCTGGAGAAAAGGAGGCTCAAGGGAGACCTTATCACTCTCTGTAACTACTTGAAAGGAGGGTGTAGCAAGGTGGGGATTGGTCTCTTCTCCCAGGAAGCCAGTGACAAGACAGGGGGAAGTGGCCTCATGTTGCACCAGAGGATGTTCAGGTTGGACATCAGGAAAAATTTCTTCACTGAAATGGAGAATTGGAAGGAACTGCCCAGGGAAGTGGTAGAGTCATCACCCCTGGAAGTGTTAAGAAATGACTGGATATTTTGTAGGCACTTGGTACTGCGGTTTAACTGACGTGGTGCTGTTCAGTCAAAAGCAGGGTTCAATGATCTTGGAGGTCTTTTCCAAGCTTGATGATTCCATGATTGTGTGATAATTCAATGTATACATGCTTTTTCCCTTTCTTTAGGCTTGTTTCATGTCGTAAATGAAAAAGTATCTCTAGAGAAAGATTATAAACAGATTGTTTCTCTAGAGTTGCTACATAGAGAGAGAGCAAAAATGAGAACTGGAAAAGCAGTAAAAGCAGAATGATGCCTTTAATCCTCTTCTCATGAGCAACCCAAAATCATAGCTACCTATTTAAGCATGGTTTTATCTAGTTGTTATCATATTATTTTTCAACCATGCTCTTTGGAAATTGCAGCCATAGAGTGTTCAGAAATGAAGCTGGTGTTATTCAAGTTAAATTATAAGCATATGCATGAGTCACACCCTGAGTACGGAGTTAATCAGTAACAATATGTTAAAAATATTTTAGTGAATAGTTAGCTCAGTTCCTTCTTTGCATACCCTTATATTAAATTAAAATACTGGCAGCATTTAATCTTTGTGATTTATGGGGTTTTTGCTGTCTGATATGGAAACTATGTCCCAAAATCTTGAGAAATGTACATTTCCTCAAATTCTCCATCTTTTACTTAGACAAGACTCAGATGATGTCAGTGGAACTGTTCATTGGTATAGGCCTGTAGTCCTCAAGGCTTTGTAGAACCTGGACTTGGTTAGCACACTGACGAAAGTAATCCCTTCCAAGAACAAATGGAGATCTCCAGCATAAGGAAAGCAAGTAGAATGTTACTCTTGGAATTCATGCATGTCTATCTAGTGGATTTGCTACCAAGTAATTTACCAGGTTATTAAATATCAGACTCAATTACTTTAAAAGCCTGACAATTGCTCTCAGGAATCATCATATGTTTTAACCCAGCACAAATTAATTCTTCAAAAAGAAGCTAAAAGGAGAACATAATTTACAAGCATGTTACATTATCAATTATTAGATTTCAGAAACCAAAAATATTGCTAATTTTGTTAAATAGGGAAATATGTCAGTCATTTTTTCATTCTGTACTTCAGCCAGGACCTCTTCCTGTTTTTCATCAGAGAATCACACCTTCATAAACAATAGCATGCTCAATGGATATTTTCACAAGTTTTAGTTTTAACATCTTGCCCTGCTTTACTTGTCTGGGGATATGAACTTATATCCTCTCCTATGGAGTTGAAGACTCTTGCTTTTTTTACCTCAAAGTGGACATTTTATTATTTATATAAAGTAGAACTATTTCTAAGATGTGGAAAAGGTGACAAAGAACTGTAATTTGATAATTAAACATAAATTTGGAAGGGAAATAGAACTTCAGATCCCTCCTCCAAAATACATACAACATGGATCTTAGCCCACTCCTCACATTTGAAGTCCCTAGTCATTACACTGCTTTTTATATATGATTTTGACAAAAAAAATTACATTTACATACCGGAGTGTCTTTAGCAGAGATGCCAAGATAGTCTTGGTATTAGAGCACATGAAATGAAAAAAGAGCTTAAGGAAGGTGATTTTGTTCATTCTGGCGTGGAGTCTTTGGAGGAAATCTTATTGATGTCTACAACTACATGATAAAATAATGCAAAGAGGATGGATCCGGACTCTTCTTATGGGTGCACAGGCAAGATGAGAAATAAAACTCAGAAGATAGAAATTTTGCATTCAATATAAGGGGGGGAAAAAAAAACTCAATGAGAATTTTCAGACTCTGGACCAGGCTGCCCAGAGATAATTTCCTTCCTTGGAGATATTCAAAACCCAAATGGAATGACCTTCAGAAGCCTCATTTGGCTGAGCTTGCCTTGAGCACGTTGTTAGACAAGATGATCTTCATAGATTCCTTCCAACCTGGGTGATTTTGTGGTCTGTGGAAAAGAAATTACAATAAAACTGAGAAAAAAAATCTGATGAAAAAATGTTTCACTGAAGTATCCCTGCTCCTGCTGTTGAGGTATTAAATAATATGGAAGAGAGAGATGTATTTTATAAATTGAGTAAACCCTTCATAATATTTTAAAAGCAGCATCTTCTATCTAAATCACACATATTTATGTGTGATATATAAGTAGTTTTCATACCCAATAACCAAGTTCATGATGTCTCCATTCATTTTAATGCTTTAGACTCAATGTGCTGCGAGGGTAAACAGGGAAATATACAAAATTTGTCTTCCTCTGTCTCCTCCTGGGTTTTTCCACAGTAATAAGATCAACCACACATCAGTGAACTCGATATTTGCTATTGCAGGTAGCCATCTGAACTTGATTAATATAAGATCATGATTTCACGGTGCTGGTAAAATGACGAAACCTGAAGACCTACTCTGTATAGAATATGCTGAGGAGAAAAATTCCACCTAGCTTACCCATACTGGAAATTATTCACACCTTTGCCTTTGAAACACAAACTTTTCATTCTAAGACACGGAAGCAAAATGGAGTGGGAAGGTTTACATGGATTAAGGACTTCATATATAGGACTTCATATATAGTGAGCAAGAAGCTGCCGACTCCCTCTAGCCTCTGCTTCTCCCTTTTTTCTTTCTTGCTTTTCTTCCTGCTCAAGTGGAATTTCTGATTGCACTGAAGAATTTCCCTTGCAAATAGACAGTTACCAAAGGAATATCATCTAAACTCAGCAATTTCTTACAAAAAACTGAATGTACAACACGGTAGAATGTAGGTTTTCGAATGGGTGCAAGCACTGTCATACTGCAATACTACGTATGAGGGACTACAAGTGTTCTGGCACTGCGGTCTCCCATGGTAAAGCTGGAATCTGCAAAGCTCATCTGGAAGGACTAATGCTCCTATTACAATTAACAGGACCAGCCCTTTAGCTGTTGAGTCAACAGACAGTCTTGAGGAAAATTTTTATATAAATAGGCCCTTAAATTTATTGAAATGTATTGAACTGTATACAGCAAAAGTGCATTCTCTAAACATCTCTAGAGAGCAAATACACTCCCACACTTTAACCTGGTTTTGAAACTGATATTGTGGACAGAGTTCTCCACTATATTCAATCCTGCATTGTGACTATTAGTGCAAGGCCTGCTTAAAATGACCCTTTTATTATATGATGGGACTTTGTATGCAACTTTGATGAGAAACCAGTCAAATTATAAACAGTGGAGAATACATTATTTTCATAATATTAATTCGGTTAAGACTTACATTTTTAATTTTTTTTTTAATGTAAATAAAGTAATTACTCCTGGAAACATTATCTATTTTTTTTTTCAGCTAAACGTGAAATTAAACCTTGAAATATACAATTCTTAATCAAGAATTCTTAAATAATTACACATTAATTTGGCATTTCAGATGAGATTTATACCTTAACATTTAATGTCTATTTTGTTATGTTTACACACTTGGTATGTCCTAGAACTTTGTCATTCCATGATATATACCACATATGCTTCATGTCTGTAACTTTTTTTTTTGTCCAGCTTTTAATGTATTTTTCTCCATATCAAACGCAAAATAATGAAATATAGATAAAAATAATGAAAATGAAATGCCTAGGTGAAAGCTTTCATCAAGTGCCTGCAAATTTATGGAGACCAAGTTGAAAGTGAACATAGACAGAATTATGAAAAAGTAGCATTTTTATTGGAGCATTAAAAACTATTGAAGCCAACATTCGTCTGCTTTGGTGGAGGTGGATTCATTCCCAACTCTTATTTTAGTAACAGATTTTTCATCCAGCAATATTAAAATAACTCCACACCTCACAAATCCTCTGCAGCAGAATTCTTGCCCTCCTCCTCTTTCCTGGCATCAGCAATATACTATTTTCTCTACTGAGATTGCAATCTACTTAGAGAAAAAGAAAAAGAGACTTCATTCGCTCTCTGAATTTTCATTTGAGTGATCCCAAATTCTTATTCAAGTACTGATTTATACAAACTGAGATGGGAGAAAGAGATACAACAAATTATAGAAGCAGGTAATGCCTTTAAAATGTGTGCACAGCACATGAAATCAGCATTGTGTTACATGGCAGACCTTTCCCTGTCTCCAGGTAATTGAAGCAGGGGGACATTTATACTCTTACTGCTGTCATGGATGTGACCATCATCTAATGCAGAGCTACATAGTCTGCCTGTAAATCCTGTAGGCTGCTGAAGGAATTAAGGGTGGTAAAAAACAAAGAGAGGGCAGCAGTTTTGTGCATCATTTGTGAGAGCTTCTGAGTGCATCTCAGACTAATTTGGCTTAGAGTTCAAGCTATTTTTCAAATGTTGGATGTCTTTAAATCTATATATGCTTTCAGTCATTCTTGCAAAACTTCCAAATTTAGTCTGAATTTACTGATTAGTTGTGAATCAATCAGTTTTGTATGTCTACATCCACATAAATGTGTGTGGGGGGGAAGTATTATATTGGGTACTAGTGCATACAGATTTTCTTTTCTCCTTCAGCTAGCAGATTTCAAAAGTATCTTTTATATGTCTGACTTTACATTTTGACATTGGAAAGAAAGGATTGCTTCACCAGCTTTCATTCTTCTAAGGGCTATGGGAAAATGGAGTAGAATAGGTCTGACATGATGGCTTTAGAGGTTTCACCTTTAGTCTTTGTATATTCACATGGCTACATAAGCCATCTGACAAGAAGGACCTTCAAGTCTTGGTCCACTCTAAACATTTAACTCAGTGTCTTCCCCCTTTCTCTTGAGTCCCATTGAGCTGTAAGAGTCTATGAGGTGAGGTGTTAGGATACTCCTGTTTTAACTGCTCTGCTTTGCACGAGCTATTTAAAGAGTAACATAAGAACAGTTACAGAAGTACATAAGGAGCTACATAAGTACATATTCCCTCTTCTCTGGTTCTTCAGATGTTCATGTGGCAGATGGGACTCCAGGGATTCCTCTCATTTTGCTTTAAACATTCACTGTGCTTACACACTTCCATGTTGCACTCTTGCCTTTTCTAAGTACCCATTCCATATTCAGAAAAAATAAATAGAGACTCTAAGTTTAAATCACCTGGACTGTTGTTAAAATACCCCTAAGAGGAAGATAGTGGCTATAGAGGATTCAACCCTGCAATTATTCCAAAGTGGAATAGAGCATATTGGCCATTATCTGGCCCTAGCTGAGAGTCACAAACAAGTTCTGTTTAGATGTTTAGATCATACAGGTAAGTAGAATAAGTGATATTTCTTTTTCTCACTTTTATCTCTCAAAAACACCTGCAGTTTTCTATATTAGATGTTAAAAATTAATGATTGAAATTGCATTTTATTTGCCCTGGCTTAAATCTAACTGGAAAGTAGGAAAGCATTCCTCAGACAAGAGTGAGACAAATATATAAACTTGATATCCTGGACACCTTGAAAAATATCCATAGCTGTCCAGCTCAGCACCCATTGGTTTTACACAGTAACAGAGTGTCTATGATCTGTGCAGATCATCAGAGCTGGCATTGTAGAGGACAGTGTAGGCAGAAGTGTCCTCTGTGACATTAAAAGTTGTCTGGCACAGAGTAAGAGAGCTTGGTGGCATAAGGCGGGAATGCACATTTACAACTTGAAGGTCAAAGAAAAATGTCATGCTTATTTTAGCTCTTAAGGTAATCAAAACCTCAAAGTGCTTATTTCTTGCTATTATTTAAAGGAAGCTGGGGATATCTAGATGTAGACATCTGAATTTGATCAGATGAATCTGACTTTTGTGCCACGATGAATGCTATTTAAAGTGGGTGTAAAAACATTACAGAAAAGGAGATCACCTGTTCTCTTAGAATGGAATATAGCCCAGTTGTTAAGGTATTGTCTTGAAATTAGTTCAAAAATGCAGTATCTGGAACTATTTTTCCAAGTATCTGTGAAAAGTCTAACCTTGAACTAGTGAGTAAAAGGGAGAGGAAGAGAACAACAGCAGCTTAAGGAATTTTTATTTTGTGAATACTCCCTTTTTTGTTTTACTTAGAATATATGAAATGTTTCATCTCAGGCCAATGTGTTGTATTGTATTAAACTATTTTTACTACATTTTCATTTCAGCAAGGATGAGAAGAAAAAATATTCATGGTTTGATCCAAACTTTTTTTCGGCTTGGCTATTAAACAGACAAAGCATCTATTCACACAACTTTAAAGTCCTGATATTGATCTCATACCAGACTAAATCAGGAATCTCTCCAATAAAGTTATTCAGGTATGTTGGTATAAAATGGTGCTATATAAATGAAATCAGAATCAGGTCTTAATAGCAGCCCCATGTAGAAAAAACATGCTGAAACCTCATCTAGTCGGAAGGAAATGAGCAGCAAACCTTGTACCAAGAAGGTATTCCAATAGAATGTAACTGTTCCAGAGAAGTTCCCATGTGAAAACATTTTTTCACAAGAAAAAAAAAGCAGCAACTCTATTTCAGGCTAAAGCTAAATCAGCTAAGCTAATTCTAGTTTTATTTGCAAATCAATTCTTTGGGGTTAAAGTCTTTTTCTAAGAGTGCCACAGAACCATCAAATCACAGATTGGCTTGGGTACGAAGGGACATAAAAGGTCATCTAGTTCTTATCCCCCTCCTGTGGGCAGGGACACCTTCCATTATACCAGGTTGCCCAAGGCCCCATCCAACTTGTCCTTGAATACTTCTGGTCATGGTGGATTAACAACTTCTCTGGACAACCTGTTCCAGTGCCTCACCAGCCTCACAGGTAAGAATTTCCTCCTAATATCTAATCTGCCCTCTTTCAGTCTAAAGCCATTCCCCCTTGTCCCATCACTACATGCCTTCGTAAAAGTCCCTCTCTGGCTTGCTTATAGGCCCCCTTTAGGTACTGGAAGGCTGCTAAAAGGTCTCCCTGGAACCGTCTCTGCTCCAGCCTGAGCAACTCCAACTCTCTCCTGTCATCATAGGAGAGGTGCTCCCACCCTCTGACCAGCTTCATGATCATCCTCAGGACCCTCTCCAACAGGTCCACGTCTTTCTTGTGTTGAGGGCCCAAGAGATAGACACACTTCAGTGGGGTCTCATGAGAGCAGAATAAAGGAGCAGAATCACCTCCCTTGACCTGGTGGCCATGCTACTTTTGATGCAGCCCAGAATATATTTGGCTGTCTGGGCTGCAAGCACATGCTGCTGGGCCACATTGAGGTTCCCCACCAACAGCCCCAAGTCCTTTTCCTCAGGGCTGCTCTCAATTCACTCATTGTCAAGCCTGTATTTGTACTTGGGATTTCCCCAACCCATGTGTAGGACCTTGCACTTGGCCCTGTTGAACTTCATGAGGTTCACACAGGCCACCTCTCAAGCCTGTTTCTGGATGGCATTCCTTTCCTCCAGTGTGTTGACTTCACCACACAGCTTGGTGTTGTCATTTGAGGGTGACAGAGCACTGCAACAGGCTTTGCAGAGAGATTGTGGAGTCTCCTTTTCTGGAGATAGTCAAAACTTGCCTGGATGCAATCCTGTGTAACATGCTCTTGGTGAATGTGCTTTACAGGGAATTGGACTAGATGAGCTGCAGATGTCCCTTCCAACCCTGACCATTCTGTCATTCTGTGGACAAACTTTCTGACAGAGCACTCAGTCCTACTGCCACTCATCAATGCTTTCCCTTTGAACATCAAGCTGTTAACCCCAAGTCTCAGAGTGCAACCACCCAGCCCATTATCCACCAAGCACTCTAGTCAGAAAATCCGTGCGTCTCCAGCTTAGAGACAAGGATGACATGCAAGGAAGTGCCAAATGCTTTGCACAAGTCCAGGTAGATGATGTCAGTTGCTCTTCCCTTATCCACCAATGCTGTAACCACATCATGGAAGGCCACCAAATTTGTCAGGCACAATTTGCCCTTAGTGAAGCCATGCTGGCTGTTACCAATCATGTCCTTACTTTGCATGTGTATTAGAATAATTTCCAGGTCCATGATCTTTCTAGGCACCGAGATCAGAATGACTGGCCTTTAGATCCTTTTTCCCTTTTTTAAAAATAGAGGTTATGTTACCACGTTTTCAGATTATGAGAACTCCACCAGACTGCCACGACTTCTCAAATATGATGGATAGTGGCTTAATCACTTCATCTGCCATTTCCCTTAGGACCCACAGTTGCATCTTGTCAGATCCCATGGACGTCTGCACCTTCAGGTTCCTAAGATGGTCCTAAAACTGATCTTCTCCTGCATTGGGTGGTTCTTCATTCTCCCAGTCCCTGCCTTACCTTCTGTGACCTGGGTGGTGTGGCTAGAATACTTGTCAGCAACGACTGAGACAGAAAAGTCATTTAGTACCTCAACCTTCTCCATTTGGGTAACCAGGTCTCCTTTTTCCTTCTGGAGAGGGACCACATTTTCCCTAGTCTTCCTTTTATGACTGACATACCTATAGAAACTTTCCTTATTGCCATCGACATCCCTGGCAAGATCTAATTCTCTCAGGGCTTTAGGTTTCCTTACCTGATCCCTGGCTGCTTTGAACAATTTTCCTGCATTCCTCACGGGCTACCTGCCCCTGCTTCCACTCTCTGTAGGCTTTCTTTTGTGTTGAGATTGTCCACAAACTTCTTGTTTGTCCACAAGCCAGACAACTTGGCATTTCTTGCCTGACTTCCTCTCCATCAGGATTCATTGTTCCTGAGCTTGGAGGAGATAACATGATCCTTGAACATTAGCTAGCTTTCTTGGGACCCACTTCCCCCAAGGGCTTTATCCCAAGGTAATTTACCAAGCAGATTCCTCAAGAGGCCAAAGTCTGCTCTCTTCAAGTACATAGTGGTGAGTTTGCTGTGCACCTTTCTGACAGCCCTAAGGATCTTGAACTCCACCTTTTCATGTTCTCACAGGAGCCATTAAATAATGGTTTTTGTGAAATAGTTTTTTCAGACAGCTACCAGTCTGACAGCTACCAAAGCAGCCCTTATTCAATGCACATTGCTTTCCTTTTTCAGTGGCTTTTCATCTTGGCTTTTCTGTGTTTCCTTTTCTTCTTTTTAGCAATTTCCTCCCTCCCTTACTAGTTTTAGATGACTTTTGCCTCATCAGGTTTTCTTCTAAGTCTTAATTATAGACAGAAGTCTACAAGATTTTTATTTCACATTCAAGGCAACTTGCACAACCAAAAGAAACAAAATCTGTGAGAACAGACAAATAGAAAGACAAAGAAATTGCTTAGCTAACTTAATGATTTGTAATGTCAGTGTCAAAAATATGAGGAGCAGTGACACAGCTAGATGTGTCAATGTTTTGCAGCAATGTTCTGTTTTGAGGGTTTGCTCTGACATATGATCCTTCAGAAAAAAAAAAAAGAATTTAAACAGAAATTCAGTTCAGATGACAGATGGGGCATAAACCACAATACACTGTTTCTTTCTATTTTGGGCAATTGATCTCATAGCACGTCTTCCCCATAACAGGGAAAACATGGAAAATCACCATGATCATGTATTCCTCATTGATAAAGCCTTCGAATCCATTTTGGAAGGGGTCGTGGGAATCTAGAACTGAGAGTAAGAGCCTGAAAAACAAGACATAAATGAATGACGAGCAGCTGAAAAACTGAGAAAAGCTATATGAATTCAGGTTAAAGGTCTGTTTTGCTTAGTAGACTTTCCACACCAGTGGCCTTTTGAATGGGCTTTCTCTCTCCTTAAGGTCTCCATTCATGTTCCAGAGCCACCTCCTCTTGTTTGTTTTGATCCTGACCAATTATGGAGCCTTAGCTCTGGTATTGGAAGAATAGCAGTCAGACAGTTTGCCCTCAACACCTTTCATGTTCACATAGACCTGTCTCATATCACCAGTGACTTGTAACCACAGACTGGGAGTCTGTGTTGCAAAACCAATCACCAGCAGGAACCCCTTATACCTAAAAAGATGTTTCCTTCTTTATGTTCAAGCTGGCTTCAGACATTACTTTAGGGGGCAGGAGGGAAAGCTGTTGTCATAGTGTGAAGTCAGACAATGAAGAAGAAATCACTCTCTAGAACTTAAAGTTCCCTGAGTTTTGTTAATATTTCTTGCACCTGGAGTGTTGCACGCCTTGCTTCTTTTGCCTTTCATGTGGTCTCATGTCATATAATACACCTTTCCTGGTTGATAATGACCACAGAAGACACTTCTTTCTCACAGCCTCTTTTGTTACTGACTGTGAAACAATACATGTGGGGAAGGGAATACTCCTTGTTACTTTTTATGATATGATTTGGGACACTGGTCACCCTACGCTTTCTGATCACAGCCCTAAAGAATGAAGCTAATACACAAAAAATTATTCATTTACAAGAAGTAGATTTTATATAACAAAGCAGAGAAAGGGAAAAATAGCAAAAGAAAACAACATGGAGGGCCTCTTTCACAAAAAAAGGCTGGAGAACAAAACCATAACAGGATAAGGGAAAAAACCACTGATTTAACTGTAATTGAGAACAACTATAACTGTATATATGTTAACCATTTTTATCTTCCTTAAGTTTGTAAAAACCAGACATTTTCTTACACAGTGATGGTGAAAGAACAGTTCAGTGTCTGAGCACTCAACCTCTACATAAGTTTATAATTTGCTAAAGAGCAGTTACTGTATTAAATTATCTATGAACAAATTTTTGTATTTTCACTAAAATATAAAAATATAATAAACTTTTGAAAAGGTTTTGACTTTAATACAGTTTTTCTTTGTTCTAGAAATAAAGAAAATCAGAAATGTTTTCTTGCATATCAATTAAGATTTCTTAGTAATGAGACAGAAAGGAGAATCTCAGCCTCTTATACACATTTTAATTTTAATCTAAAAAGAAACAGTTAAAAATATTCTTGTAAGTTTGGGTTGGGTTTTTTTTGTTTGTTTCAGAGAGCTATCAGATGATGCTAGTATACATTCTTGGAGTATGCGAAAATTGCACTAATTTACACCAGCTGACAAGATGATCCAGTGTTCTGGAAATCTCATTCAACTTTTTCATGTCCACAGCACAGATTTTTCCAGAAAAATACATTTTCTTGACATTTTCTAGGCCTTGAATATACCTAAAAATAGAAGCAAAATCACACATTCAGGTTTTATGATAATATCTGTTCTGGTAATTTTAAGAAAAAAAAGTACGTATTAATTGTTCCCTTCAGTTGCCAACTTGAGATTTCATGAACAAATTACAAATATACCTTATTTAGCACCTCATTCTTTCCCTGGTATGAAGATTTATGGATGTCATCACGACTAGGATTATTGTGGTTACATTGTTCTGAAACTGACTTTTTAAAACAATTTCACATTTTGGAGTTTTCCCATGTTAGCTGGGCCTCAAAACTTTAATACACAGAGTAAGCAGTGGAAAAGAAGTTAAAGACATATTTTGGCTTCCCACAGCTTGTATGAACCTGGTATTTTTAAAGCCCTTTGTTTTTCAGCAAGAAATGCCTTCCCAGCAGTCAGTCTATCCTCATACTGGAAAAGAGAGAAAAAATCCACAATCCAAATGCATTGGCACTGTCATCTCTCTTCAACTATTAAATAGGGTGTGTTACTTTAAAATTCTGTTAAATTGATAGAATTGATAAAGACCAGTGCTTTCTTAATAAATATCATCAGTTTCTGTTTCAGGCTGTCAGCAGGTGCTTGTGCTGGGATCAATGGTGTTTGGTAGGGGCAAGTGGCTGGGGCAGGTACATGATCTTTGGTTGCTTCATGGAACAGGGAAGTGAATAACAAAAGCTTATTTAAGGGCTACATTTGTCACTTCAGTGCTCAGCAGCTCCTGCCATCATTGAAAACAATTTCTTATCCAATTTATGCTCCACAGTGCCTCAAAAAGCTTTTTAAAAAGCATTGGGCATTTTGGTGTGTGTATGTCTGTAGCACAGTAAAATTACTGTCAGTAATGCTAGAAAACTGGAAATTAATTGAACTCTCATATGAATGGATACAGGGTTTCTCAGTGAAATGAAGTAACCTATTTTCCTTTTTCCTAATGAATGTAAATAAATTCTCTTTGTGTTGTACAATTTCTATTATGTTGAGTTCATGTTAATGAATAGTGTGGTTTTTATTGAGTCATGAATTGGAAGGGTGCTTTTTCCTTGCTTTAAAATTTTCTTTTTCCAGAGTCAGTCACAGACTAGTTTCTGTTTGAACTTTCTCTAGAGTTTACCAGATGTTCTGTTTGGATTCCATGTTACTGTGTTGTGTTCACTGGAGTTCACAGATGGGCTTTTCACTGAACTAATGAAAACTTAATGAAATCCATATATATATATATATTTAGCATTTGAGAATACAGTATAATATAATGCTTGCTGTTGCTGTTTGTCATTCATGCTTAAATTGGCAGGACAAATGCAAGCCTCTAAGAGACACTGTGAGTTTGCAAGCAGTCAGAAGGTTTTGCTTCTCTTACTATGTGCCCCTTGTTATCTTGTGGTAGCAGATAACTCCACTTTCAATGGTGCCTAGGTTTTGGTTCTGTTTCAGCTAGTAAAATAGGAAAGCTGAGGGTCAGATAAGAGGTGTGTTCAATAGCATGTGTCAACAGAGTTGGTTTAACTGGAGGGTTGCTGATTTCGGGAACAAAAGTCAGTGAGGAACTGAAAAAAAACCCCAACAAACTCCAAATGTTTTAATCAGTTTCTGTTAAACAGCAGTAGTGGACAGATAACCTCAAACGCTATATTTCCTGCCATCTGGTGTGTGGGTACTTGACAGGCACAGAGGGTTTTGCAATATGAAGTCTAACCAGAAGCCAGTTCCAAATGGTGTCCCCCAGAGGCTGATAGTGTTCAGTGCCTACAAGGATGGAGTACACCCTCTGTGAGTTTGTGGGCAATCATGGGAGAAGCCAGCATGGAGGAGCTGAAGACAGATATGGACAGGCTAAAGAAATGGGCAGACAAGAACATCATGTAGTTAAAAAGAAGTTAATACAAAGTCCTACATCTGGGATAGGATAACCCCAGCAGTGCAGGCTGGGATCTGCCTGGGGAAAAAAGCAGCTTTGCAGAAGATGACCTGGGTTCCCAGTAGTCAGCAAGCCAAGCACCAATCAGTAGTCTGCATTTGAAATAACAAGGGCTAATGTCATACTGAGCTGTGTTAGCAAAAGTGTAACTAGCAAGTGGGAAAAACGATTTGTTTATTTCCCTTTATTCAGCCCTTGTGAGCTACTTCTGAAAGTGTCCAGGTTTGGATTTCTCAGTGCAAAAAAGGCATTGACAAACTGGAGGATCCAGGGCAAGGCAACTGTGCAGATTAGGAAGTATGACACACGCAGTGAGGTTGAAACAGCTGGGTTTGTGCTTCTTTGGAGAAGACAAGGTTAAAGGAGAAATCTTAACACTGACCTCATCTGTCCAAGAGGACATCATAGAGAAGATAAAGCCAGACTCTTGAAAGTGCATAGCAAAATAATGAGGGACAATGGCCACAAATTGCAAATTCCAGTTAGCTGCTGGTAAATAACTTTTCACAGTATAGTCAAGAGCTGAAATGGATCGCCTATAGAGGTTGTAGAACCTCCTTCCTTAAAGACAATTGCAACGCAATTGGAGGTAACAGGGCAACCTGGTTCAATTAGGTGGATCCAGCTTCAAATCTGGCCCTGCTTCAGAACTCCTTTCTGGGTGCTATCTTAATGATCCTGTGGTTCAGTTTAGGTATTTTTAATGCCTTGTGGTGACACTCTCCTATTAACAAGAAAATATTTATACTGAGAAGATAATGATTAAAGTCATTACTAATAATTTTGCTTTCCTCTATCTCCAAAGGTACTTTGAATCCTCCTTAAGGAGGAAGGCAATGTTTTGAAAGCAGACTAATGACTTCAAGTCTGAAAATGAAGATTCTTTCAATACGAAAGTCTTTGGAAAATTCTGGAACAGAATACTCACGAACTATCCAAGTAATGAAAATAATGAGTCCAGTCATCATACTGAACAGAATCCATCACTTCGTTTCTAAAATACTCACATATCAATTGCATTATCTTCTCATTAATGGTAATAGAAAGATTTCTGCATGTAATCTTGGGATTGTGACCCTGTAACATAGAGCTGTAGCTGTTTTCCTTTATTACTGAAGAGGGACTCCAGGCAGAAAAAAGACCCCTGTATCACTTTCTTGCCTCAGCGCAAAAAAAAAGGAAATTTTTTCTCCTAGGAAGATATACTTGAGGAAATTTTGTAGTGGATAGTTTTCCCACAGGGAAATAGGGTTTTATGACCACCTGGCTTCCTAGCTTCTTGGCAGCTTTATAGTGGGGCTGCTTGCACTTCCCTGATTCTACATCCTCAGGCAGATGCAGGCAGCCATGGCCCAGGGCGCTTCCCAGCTCCCAGGCCACAGTGCTTCTCAGCAGGCTGTCATAGATTGAGGGAGCCTGGAGAGGGCAATGGATTTCAGAAACATGGATATGTTCCTGTAGTGGAAACAGAGAGTTTGGCTTTTCATCCCCCCCCCCCCCCCCCCCCAACTTTTCAAAACAGAAAAACTTTTGCAGAAATTAAGTTAAGCTTCCCAGCCAGGTGGGTGTCTGTGCTGAAGATCCATCCAGTCTTGACTAAGCTTTTCAGTCTGGTCACAGGGAATGTAGTAGTGACTGCATAACCTAGAAACACTCACCTAAGGCAGAGCTGTCTTCAGATTTTCCAAAGCAACGGGCAGTGAGCATCCCAGAAATGGTACAGGTGTCAGAAAACTGCTTTCTCTTATTTTTTGAAAAAAATGATGACTTCATAATACATTCATCCAGCACTGACTCACGGAAAGACAAGACAACCTGAGAAAAATCATGAAACTAAATGAATATTGCAGTTGTGTTGCATTCCCCAAAGAAAACACATGTTCTCCATGTTCTCTGCTCACGGAAGAGTGTCTGAGCAAAGTGAGCACATTTGACTCCATATATCAAGTGTCTGAATCCGTTCTTTAAATCCTTTGTTACTTTACATTATACCAAGAATAGTTTTTGGAAATTACGAGGCAGTATAATATATAATTCAGATGATACTAAATATGATTAACACTTGAATCATTGCAATCTGACAGGAAGAATTGCCATAATGAAGAGATAAAGATGTGCAATACATAAATCAAGTTCAAACATCAAAATTTTTAGATCTTGGTCAAGTCTAAAGAGAAACATACACATGTTTTAGTCATACATCTTTGAACTACAGACATGTGTTTGCACACCTCTGAGAAAAAAGACGACATTCCCATATCCAGTTGGAATAATGGTATGTATTTTTGTCTTTGAGCAGGGCTTTACTTCAGTTTGCCTGCAGCTTTTTTCCCCTTTGCGTTTGTTTTCCACGTTCTGTATGTAAATTACTAGGGCCAATGAAGTAAAGGACCTAGACAGGTACTAAACAAGTGGAGATAAGAGCTTCTTCCCTGAAAAGCTAATTCCCTAGAAAGATGAAATGAAAAAAACCCTCATAAGATAAAGATATGGCTGATCAACAGAACATGTGAGCAGATCAGTTTCAGGCACCCATTTTCAAAGCATTAAATAATTTGCTCTTGATTTTGTGGTTTACATTGCAAAACAAGGTTCACTGGTATCACCTCCAAAGCTCTTTGTTAGCTGGAAGATGGGGGAAGCTGTTGGAGGTGAAGAAAGACAGGAAAAAGAAACAGGCACAAGAGCTGGTGTGCAGAGTGGGAAACCTACAGGGGTAGCTGTGCCTGAAGGTCCCTGCTGAAGATGACTGCCTCGTTCACTATTCCAGTTTATTTCCTGAAAGTTGTCTGCTTGGAGAGAAACTGTATGAGACTTAGTCCTGTAGAATTTGTTCTCAGAGTCTGCATTCAGGCCAAAGAAGGTACGTTTAACTATTCAGGAGCCGTTAACGCAGTGACAGTGGATGCTCTGGCTTCCAGGGGGTGCACTGCTGAGGGTAGCCAAGTGTATGTGCTTCCCTGCTGCCAGAAACAGAGTGGTTCCTTCATGGGCACTGGTTTGTCCCTGTCAGGCACTTGTTAGTGCAGGGGCAGCGGGGTAGCATATACACTCCAGAAACCCCTGCAAATCTGGAAGAACATTATGTCAAAGTGGCTGATGACTGGGGTCTCTTCTATGTCACTTGGCACTGAGGGTTCCAGGAGTGCCTGCTGCCTGCCATTAGTCCACCATTGCCTCAGTGTTGAAGCACTGCAGTGTGACAAGCTCCACACCTTTATGTTGGCTTCTTTATCCAGATGTGCTGAGTAATCCACAGCAGCCTCAGACTCCTAGCTCTGACATGGCAGTGAACTGCCCAATTAGCAAAGAGTTCCTTCAACTGCATCTCTCTCTTTGGGGCTGCTTCTGAAAGCAGAAGGAGGTGATGCCTCATGGGAAGAGGCACTCTGGTTTACTGTTCCTTTACACTTCAAGCTGACATTATTCCTGGAGAAATGCATCACAGTGGGCCCCTGGCCTGAACAGGACCATGTCATTCCCTTAATCTCCCGGCTGACATTAGCACCATCTCTGATTTTCTCTTTACCATACGAACTATAAGCCTGAAGGACCAGAAGAAGAAAATCCTTCTGTACTTCTCTTCCTCTCAGAAAAGAAACAAAACTTAAGAGTCATAGGGCATGCTTACACACATTGTCTGCCCATCAAAAGCATTTCAGACAACCCCATAACTCATTAAGTTACACAGAAAATGTGGCCAGTTTGATGCTATCTCTCCACTTCAACTGCAAATTTTTTTCTGTACGTATAACTTGTTCATGGCAATTACATGAACATGAAAAAAATCACCATTAGATAAGATTTAAAATTTCATCATTAATCAGCTCCTATTTCTGACCATTTAAAAGCATTTGGACTTCCTTCTCTTTTTGGATTTTTTTTTTTTTATTTCCTTCAGAAAATCAGCTGTGATATTTTCCACCTAAAGCACTGGTAGGGTGGAAGTGTCAGCCGTGGCTAATCTCCTATTCTTGGTCATCAAGTTTGCTGCCTCCCAGCTCACTTGGAGCCAACTTACTGGCTGGCCTAATGGGATTTCCAGACGTGCGTCCTCTCCTTATGGTGGCTGTTCCTCACACACCCTCAGAGCTCCCAGAAAGCATGCCAGAGAAGGGGTTGCCCTTCAGAAAAGCTTATCAGAAACGCATTTTAAGGAGGAAGATGAAATCTGTATTTCCCTGGTCTTTAAAGGAAGGCAGTGATCTCTCTGTCTCCGGTGACGTCTCTGTTTCCCAGTTCAAGCATAAATCAGTGGTCTCAGTTTTATCTCTGAAGCTGTCATTTGAGAGGGGCTTGGGCAGTGCAATTAAATGAACCCTAGAACACATTTTCATGTGCCAGATTTGGACTTTGAAAATATGCATATTGAAAAATTAGACTGACCACATGCCAATTCACCCTTATACAGAGGCACATCCAGAAACTCAAAATTATGAGTCTGAGAGAATTTGTGAGATTATGAGAAACAGGCAGCAGCAAAGGAGGTACTGATTTTCTATATTGCCTTCAAAACTTTTCATAAAGAGATTTGAAAGGAATTATACATTCTTAAGTTACTCTAATATACCTTTTACCATACTAAATAATCTATTCCTGAGATTTAAAGACAGACATCATTTGTCATTAAATGTTAATCAAAATAAACCTAAGAATCTGAAGAGCCTATACTTACCAGACCTCAAAGGACACTTCAGATTTCTACCAGTGGCACAAATACATTTCTTATTCCTTTATCCCTCCTAAAGTTTTTATGTGGGTTTAACAGACTTTGCTTGTTGTGGTGGCCCAGCCCACTCGTGGGCTGTGGCAGACAAATGCCCATAAGGTGCTCGCCCTCCAACGGACCGATGAGGGCGGATCCGTGAGCGGATCCGAGGGCAGCACCAAAGTCTGAGGCCGCATCCCCCTGTCTAGAAATTTCTGTTCTCCTCGATGCCCCGTTGGCTCCCTGTGCTAACTCCCGCCTCCTCGTTAACCCTATTGGTTGTCATGTTGATGTTTCCACCCCTTTGGTTATACCCTATTGGTTCTTCCCCTTTGCTCCACCCCTTTTCCCTGCTGTATAAAACCCTTGGACCCTCAGATCTCCCCTGTCTTTCATCCCTGGACCCTCCCGAGCCATTAAAGCTTCGGAACCCACACGAGAGACCCCTCTCTATTCTTTGCTTCTGGGCACGCTGCGCCGAACATCTGGCAGGCTAGAGTGCGCTCCCTCTTACGAGGAGCCAGCACCGGCAACAATCTGCCACAGCCCTGCAGAGAAACCAGTGTCAGGAGGACGTGGCTTGAGATTGGCAAGGATTGCAGGAAGGACGCTGGGCATCCTCCTCCGAGGACACCCGCAGCCAGTGTCATTTGCTCACCACACAGCCTTACAAAATGTGACATGTTGATGTCTGGTGATTTACTTCAGCAGCCATGAACTCTTGAATCACAGCTGAATGTGACCTGGCACAAAGGAAACAAATAAATCCCTGCAACCATTTTAGTCAACATTAATAATGTTAACTCATGATTTTCCAGAAACACAAACTACATATTTGCAGAAATAGTAGTTTGAGACTCAAACTCATGAATTATCTTGTCAATGAAAGAGCTGCAAAAGACCTAATACATCAAGAACATGTTACTGTCAAGTACAGGTAGCAAAACAGACGCGTAGCCAGAAAAAGTATATTTTTAACCTGCAAAGGGCCTTGTTAACTTGCTGAGAGTCTATTTGCATATTCTTCTTGTTAACAGCACTGCTGTTAACTAGAGCTGACACTTCTGCTGCGGCCTGTGCTGGTTTTTCTTATATGCATGAAATATTGACAAAATATCATAAAGACCCACATTTTCTTTCTAATGGGTTGTGCTCAACTGGAACTTTCCAATAAATTGTTAACTTTGCAGGGTTTCTTCTCACTAATTTTCCAGAGAGAAATTCAGAGAAAGAAATCTGCTCCCAGTTGTCCTCATTGTTAATTTTTTAGATTATTAGAACTAAAATATTAACTTCTTTCAAAAAAAAGCTTGTGAGAAAAAGTGATAACAAAGTACCCATTAGTAACATTAAATAAAAGAAGGCACTAATGTGAGACATCATATGGAGTTAAAATTTACTTACCTTTTTAGAGCTTTTTTGCCTTCTATGGATTATTTCACTTTTTAAAAGCAATAGATACCTGATAACAGCTCCTCAGCTCTAGATTAAAGAGCTTGTCTGAAGAATGATGGGCTCCTAGAAGAAAATGAGGGGGCATTTTTGCCCATGAACAAATTCACACCAAGGATTTTCCACTGCATAAACTGTGGCCATAGCAAAGTTTTTGGAGAAGCTAGGGAAAATTATTTCACAAAGTTTTTCAAGCAAGTCTTAGAAATCTTAAGTGTCTTACAGTCATTCAGGGGAGCTCATTTTCAACGTCTGCTTCACCCTCTTATGCATATGATTATACATGGATTTCCAACATGTGTAAAGAAAGACATATTTTTTTATCTTCCCTGCACTCCTTTCACATATCTGTATCTCTTCTGAAGTCTCAGTCTCTAAAGCTGAAAATTATTTTCCAACCATGTCATACTGACTCTGAGGATAGCAAATTATTAATTTCTCTGTCTCATATATGAGTCTTACGTATTTACCCTGTTTTGAGATAAGATCACATTTTTGATGTGTTGAACTCAAATATATGTATTGTGTGTGTGTGTGTGTGTGTGTATGTAGGTGGGTGTCAAATTACATTTATTAACCTCATGTTAGACAGGAAAGGTAAATTTCCTTGTTTGTGTGGTGCTGATGACAGCATTGCTACAGCAGAAAGGGCTGTACTTTGTAGAGTGTAGATAGTCTTGTTAGTCTGGGCATTTTTATCTGCAGACTCAGTGGGCAGGCAAGTAAGTGGATCAGAGTGTAAGTAACATTTCCTTCAACAGATGCTTTTCAGCATCTGTGAACACATCAGGAATGAACTGGCCATGTTTGACACAACCTCAGAGAATGAGACTGGAAGCGATAAACACTGAACTTTCATCATTTCTCTCTTGTGGTGATTTGACCACAAAGGACCTATAATTCAGATTTGTCACTTCTCACATTCTCTCTTCATATTAAGAATTTGTCTTTTTTAATATATAGCCATATGCCCTCCCTGTTACTTTAAGGGAGATGAAGTTTACACAAGAAAAACTGACGTGCAAAGAAAATAGGGGCAAAAGTGTCTACAAGGCAGCATAGCACAGTGATGAAATGCAATGTGATGTTGAAATGATTATTGCAGTTTTCCTAAAAATATGTAAATATACTTTAAATGTCACAAACATGAGGATAGAATTGAATCAAACAGCCATCATTTAGTTTTGTACCTGTAGCTGATTTCAGCTGAGAATCTCCCTGTGCCTTCAGAAAGGATGTCATGTTATACTCCAGCATTTACCACATGAACTACTTTGATTTTGGCCTTTTACATATATAATGAAAATCAATCTAACTGCTATATTTATAACGTGTGTAGAGAGCATGACGTTCTGTTAAATCCTTTCGGTACAGGAAAGCTGGACCACCTGATACACTTGTAACCTGAGATCAAGAGAGGGACTGAAATGACCTCGAGTATAATTGCAGTTCTAAGGGCAAGATGTAGGCATCTAGCTCCCCATAGAATCAATGGAATGTGGTAAGCACCTCTACATTATTTTTTGGGTCTTTTGTTAAATATCTACGCTAATTACCACTGAGAGCATGAACACACCTTCTGAAAAGAACACAAATGTGTAGTCCCTGACTCATGCTGTAAGGATTTTGGAAGCTAAACTGAACCAAAAGAACAGTTCAAAAGATGGTTTCTTAGAAGCTCTCAGAAACACTCACCATTCCATTAAAAGAGCTGATTTGGAAAGACCATATTTGTACTCCTGCAATAAATTTCGCACGTCTTGATGTAGATGCCATTCCTTTGAGAAAGGAGCCCTCCAGCCTGTATCATTGGAATCAAACATTCAAGAAATGTGATGGGGGGAAGTAGAGGCGTCAGCGGATGGCAGCTCACTTAACCCAACCACTAGATGAAAAGCAAATGTATTAAGAGCCCTGACGTCAAATGACAGGCATCTTTCCAAGAGAAATTTTGTCAGAACTTCATATAAATCAAAACACAGATTGTGAAGCTTTTTATTGGCAATTGCACTCGTTCACAAAGTAAGACAAATTAATAGCGAGCAGAAAGGTAAGCCAAAAGGCATCTTCATTTTGCAGACCTTGCCTTGCAGCTCTGGAATTTCCTGAACTGACAATTGTTAAGAAAATCCAGAGATGGTGTGTTCACATCCACGATTAGTTGCAAAGTGAAATGAATTGCAATGAGAATCCAGTTCCTAACTGGATATTTAGATGGAATTCAAGACAAAGAAAAGCAAAGGAGAAAGGGTTTAGCCAGCATTTTAGCTAGCTTTGTTCTTCTAATAATGGTCACAGCCAGGACCTTAAAGCCAAGGAAATTTAGAGTTGTTCTAGACTACTTATGTCTTTGGTTGTCTTTCTCTGAGGTTTATGGTGATGTACATTTCAGCCAGGAATGCAAATTGTGATCTTGGGTTCAAAAACTCTCTGGAGACTTTTCCAGACTGTTGCTACTATGGCAATTGGAAAACAGACAAATGTTTCAGTAATAACAGTTGAAGGGACAGTTTGTCCTCAAAATCACTGCTGCCAGTGCAACTTCATTTGCCCAAGCCTAGATTGCTTCTCCGAGAGAGATAACAGAACTCAAAGACAGAAGATAAACACTACAGTTTACAAGTCAACAATTATCTTGAAGATCACAAAATTTGTTGCTTTTTGAATATCTAGTCCACCTGACAATTTTAAAATACTGAAAAAAATTTTTACACAGTACAGTTTGGATAGTCTCAAGTCCACACTTTTTCTATTTAAAATGATACCAGTAAAAAAATCTAGTAAAGAACTAATAGACAGAGACTGCCAAAGAGTGATTAATCTTTTCCTCACAAACACATCCACTCAAGGTGCCCATGTCTCTCCTTTGACTAAAGAAATCTACAGACAAAACCCAAATTCAGGCAATGAACTTCAGGTCCGAGATACGTCTTTCCACTATGCCAGAAGGTGCTGATGTAAAAAGATCATAACACTGCCTTAATGCTCACATGTCTTGCATATATGTGTTTTCACATTTGAGTTGTCAGTGTCATTGTTGCTTCTGTCAGGTTCTGTGAAAGAACTCTCTTTTCTTCATCTATTCTAAACAAACAGAAACAATTGTATAAATTTTTTAGCTTTACATAGTTTCCCCATGTATTTTGTTTTCATCTTAAATTGTTTATTTCGTTTTAGAGAAATTAAGCCTCAAATTTGGAAAAATGCATAATGCTTGTAATTAAAAATTGTTAGTTGTAGGAAATCCTTGGTCTTCAGGAAAACCTGAGACTCAGCAACTAAATCCTGAGACTGGAGACAGAAGCCAATAGTCTTATCCAAATAATTAATGTTTATGAAAAAATCACAAAAGTAGAAAAACGTGAAGAAAAACTTTATATTCAATAAATATTTTTGAGCTATAAATTATCTTTTTTGTTACTATAATATTATCATTATATTTGTTATTATTCTTATGAGCAATAAATCTGTGTTATAGTTAACTTCTCAAAGAAATTTCATAAGTTGAGAAAATTATGATTTATTTAATATAATTTAAAACAATAAATTTGCTGGATGGACTCAGTAAAAATCTCTGGTGTTTTAAAACACAGCATTAAAAACAGAAAAAAAGATTTGCAAATATTTCAGAATACGCATCTTTCCCACTGCAAGGGAATATGGCAGAGGTGTATCCTAATATTGATTGCACAATTTCAACAGGAAAATCAGTATACTTTAGATGCTTGATATAAAGATGTAATTAGGAAAAAAAGAAAAAGGCACTTTGGTCAACTACCCAATCACGAAAACAAGGTGTTTTCTGCAAAATAGTCTTTGTGCCCATGACATGCTTCTTGTATGAGTTCATCTGGAGTCCTTGATGTAGATATGAAAACTTCCTAGGTCCTACCAACCTCTCCAACAACATGAGGAATTGGAATAAATGACCCTGACATAGCTGGGCCAAGGATACAATACCTGACTCACTCAATGGTGTAGTTTTTGGACTTGCTTGTTGAGGAACGATGAAGTTCACAGTATCAGCACCTGAACTATGATCAAGGACCCTTGCTGAGAGGAACAGGCAATTTGTATTTTTTGGAACACTTCCCTGGAGCATTAACATTCTTCACAGTTTCTTAGGCATTTTTACATTAGTTGTAAAATATGTTCACCAGCTATGTTTGGTAGCTCTGTACATTTTAATCTTGGCACCTATGATTCTAATCTGGTCTGGGAACATACAACATGATTTTCTAGTGCAGATAATTTCCACCAAGACAGGTCAAATGCTTCTAGTCAACCACAAAGGTCCTGTGTGTCAATGCTGAGACAAAGGGAGGCACTGAGAAGAAAGCTTTGGCTTGGATGGCATGCTGGGTGATGGGGTACACTCAGGATACAGGTCAGTTAATTCCTCTGTATTTCTGTTTGTTTGATATTAAGCACCTAGAGGACAGAGATACAGCTGTAAGAAAAAAAAATAAGGAGAGAGAGAAGCAGATCAAGGAAAAGACAGTAGTGCTTTCTCCAGAACAAAGAATGAGTTCCTACTCACTACCAACATCTGTAACGTGAAAATGAATGATCATTGAAATGCAGCAGTGCTGCTCTTCCCTATGGTGTATATATGCACTTCTCTTGTTTTAAATTTCACTTCATCTTCCCAAGCCTCTATATAAAACATGTTGCAAAACTAATACTTCTCACCTGGACAGTTAATGGTGTTGCTAAGCTTGTAGAGGGAACAGAATGCTACAGGATACTTACACATTTACACACTTATTTACATGTATGAGTCATATTCAGAGGTGTTTAAATTGACATAGTACTGCAGAAACCAAATTTGCTATTCAAATCCAGAAGATGCTGAAATGCATCATGATTCCTTTCCAGTCTGCTCATTGTGATGCAAGCATGCAATGGGGCATATACAGAAGCCCAGAAGTCACAGCCCAGAAAAGGCATAGACTAATTTTCTTTGAGCCTAGATATCAAATTCTAGATTTGAGCTGTTTTCCAGACCTTCAGATATTGGGTACAGCCATGCTGACATACCTATTTCTATTTGAGGCCACAGCCTCAATAGCCCACACTCTCCTGAGATTTACAAAAAGTACAATTAATGTTCCAATATCACAGATAGGGAAGTGAGGTAAAAAGCTAAGACTGTTCTCTGGATCCCTCAGGTATTAACTTTCCACTGTCATGCATGAACAAAATTAACAGATTATTATATCCTAACTAAAGTGCCATGTTCTAGCCACCCCCCCACCAATTTCTTTTTTTTTTTCCTATAGCATGTTTTCTCAGGCGTGAGAGACTCATTTCAGCTCTTCTGGGGTCATTGACTTTGAATTGGGTTTATGAATGCAAACCAGCTGTCTGAAACTTCTCAAAACTTGCAGAAGATTCTGCTCTGAGTTGAACACCATGAAGCTGAAGTGCAAATACAGCTTTTTACACAGTGATCAGTGCAGTTCATTTTGAAGTTGTTTGGATAATTAGTTGGATGTGAGAGAACATGGTTTTCCATTTTTTACAAAATTAGATTTTCACATTTACCACCTCAGTGCAACCAACATGCTACAAACATAAAAAGGCTTCAGCATTTTTATAATATTTTTCTATTGTACATACTCACTCCATACTAACTGCATTCTCCCATTATCTGGAATCTAAATTGTTTTCACAGACAAGGAATAAAACCTACTGGAATATAAAATTATTAGAAAAATTAATTCAAACCAAGTGAAGCTTGAGAAAAACTAGGTAAATTGGCCTTTGCTTCAAAATGAAAGCCCAGATCATTAAGAGGAGTCAAGGAGGATGTAATATTCTTATTTTGGAAGTACTGACAGTTGTATAACCACCCAAGAGAAAATCTCTGTGGTAATGATCCATCACTGTGTGCAGCATCTGAGCGCAAGAAACTAGACTGGACTAGAGACCTCCCAAGGTTCTTTCCTGTCTGAATTATCCTACAGTCCTTTCATCCTAGTAATTAAGTAAATTAAAAAGAGTAGCATAAAGGAAATGTGATCATCTGGCAGTTACGCTAGTATGACTCACACTGTGAATGCACACAGTGATAAGTCCTGTTCCCACTGACGTCAGTGGGAATCCTGCTTTTAGGTGGATTCCCAATAGTCTCTTACTCAGCACGAAAATGAGGAAATGAGAAATTTTGACTCCTGAAAAATGTAGAAATGGCAAAGTGTGTGGCACAGCAGATTAAGTAGTGATAAAATATGTTCAGTCCAAAACATCTTTATGGTCTTAGAAACACCTTTGACATTATTACAAATGTAATATTATTTCCCAATTTAAGGAATATACTTAAATGTTTACCTCAATAACCAACTGTTTTTTCTGAATATTGTCTTCTCCTTTTTGAGCTGTATCTCTGAAGATTCTACCTTTGGAAGAAACATTGAAATCCTGTAACAGAAATGGTGGGTCAATACCAAATATTCTGACTGTATATTACTGCTACATTTCTTTCCAGCAAATGAAATTAAATCACCCATTTTATTTTTTCCTCCTGTGAATAGCTTTAAGTTTAGAGTGATTTTTAAGACCAACTCAGTACTTCCTGGTTGTAGTACTTCCGGGTCTGGAGTACTTCCAGGTTGTACTTAGGTATGCTGCAATGTCTTTGAAGTTATTTGTTCCCTTATTCTTGCTCTGAATGTTGAACTCTTATGATGAGCTTTGAAATATGGATATAAACGTTTGCATATCTCAAATCCAATATCCAAAGCCTTCCTTTGCCTTACATGGTTCATTGCAGCTTGAACTGCATAGAAGCTTTAAGAAACCAGACGATTTTTTCTCATGGACTTATTCATTATAGTCCGTAAGCTCTTCACTCTCTGTGCAGAGAGAGCTGGAAGTGGTGACACTGCCAAACGTTATTTTGAAATCATGCATCATGTTCTATCTCCCAGTGTGATCTATTTTGAGAGAGGAAATGGGGCTTTTATCCCTACTGCATGCCATTAACTGGCAATTGCCAGAGCCATCCTTTGCCAGTGTAGAAACAGGAGTGCCAGAATAAAGACAGTCCCACACTCCTGCTCTTTCATGCCTGTGTATAAATATGTGGTCATCTGCAAGTGTCTCATGGTATGTTCTAGGAAGTCTGTGCTCTCAACACCTGTAAGCAGTCAAATACCATTGTATAAAAGGATTACTTTTCAATAATGTATGTGTCATATTATTTATGATGTAGAAATTGGATTTAAATCTGCCCTAAGATTTATGAATAGCTGTTAAAGGAAGAATGTTGCTGAGGTGTTTTCATGACTGTAACACTCACTGTTCACATATTAAAGAAGATAACTACAATAAAAAGATGCAGTGAAGAATTTATTTCTCAAGGTGCAGCAGTTCATTGTGGTTTCCATTTCTATCCCCAGAAATACTTGAGGCTAACAAATGTTCCATTCCTGGCATATGCAAAGATAATCTACTTCAGAAAAAGTCGGCATTGTTTTTCAGCTTGTCTTGTGCTCTGGCACAAAGAATACACTTTCCTACTGCAAGGATTTCCAGTTTTAAGAACACAAGGAATGCTTGTGGTTCTGATAGAATTATTATATTTGCAATGATGCATCTGTCTTAGAGAGATGAACAGCATGTGTGTTCTGTAATATGGGATTTGCGGACTTTTGTGATCATATACAAAATCTTTTGCCTTTTAAATTCCCTGGTAAAAGATTCTCAATTTGTTTCACAGAAAGATGATTCTGATTACATCAAGATTCCTATGGATAGCACATGTAAGCTCCATTTAGGACAAACTGCATCATCTTTCAGGAACACTGGTGATGGAAGCTATATAAACTCCGCAGCTCTTGACAGGCCTGTCATTGTTTGAAAGTTGCTTTAACTGGTCTCACATCAGAGGAATGCATCTAAGTGTGAAATTGCACATCAGACAGAATCAGAACACCTGGAAGACACACCCAAACAGCTGAAGTAAATTTGAAGCTTTTTTGACAGACCGTGCAAATGAAATCTGAAATATGATTTATTTCATCCATGTCACAGAAAATGTAAAGTTCACCTTTGTTTAGACATGATGACCAAGACAAACCTTTTTCCTGCTCCAGTTCTTCTTTCTGGAAACATTTTTGTTTCTACTGGAAACTTCTTTGTTTAATTATTTTCTTTTCACCTGCCACTCTTCTTTATGTCCAATTGTCCTAGTCTCCTGAGGATGGAATTAGCCACCGTCACTCGCCTACCAAAGCCTCTCCTTTATATTTTCCTCTCCAGAATATTTGCAGCCATCTTGAGCCTACTGGCGTAAACTAATTTCAGAAATGGTCTTTGGCTAAAAAACTACAACAAAGAAGAAATAGATCACTTTTTGCAAAATGATGCTATAAAAAGACTGAAAAATAAAGCAGTGGTACCTCAACCAGACTGAAGGTCAGCTTTTCCTTTGCTGCTTGACTTTTCTATCACTGAATAAAAACAGCAGCGTTGGATGCCTAACTATTTTCCACAGAGAACATATGCATTTTTAAGTACATTTGAAAGAAACAGTATATGCTGGCTCAAAAAAAGCACAGTACTGCCAGCATTCTTTTTCCTCTGTGAGGCAAGTCATGTTCCTGGAAGCACAGAAGTGCCAATTTAGCAAAGGTCACCATGATGCACATTTTTGATGTGCCCAGTGATATTCTTGCTCATCGCCAGTTAAGATACTAGTGTTTGCCATCACAAAAAGCTAAAAGATCAGTCTTAGCACAGTGTAACAAACTTGTGACCTTGATCTGAAAAAGATTTTTGCTGTTTCACTTTATCCAAAGAATATGAATGTGCACAACCTATCAAAGTTAAATACATTCCAACCAAATGTTTGTTTTGGGCTTAAATTTCACTTCTCGTATTTATTACACTATTATTTACAATTTCTTTTGAACATTCCCAGTTACTAATGTACTTAATACCCTCCACCATTCTGTGAATAATTATTCTTTTTCCTGGCAATTTTCCTTTTCTCGTTTGTTTCACTTTCCCTGATGTACACATGGCCAAAATATTCAAACCAGTTTCCTAAAGTCTGCTAAGCATTCAGTGAGACAAGAATATCTAGGTAATTCTATGTGCTCTTTCAAATTGTCAGTGTTTACTTCCTTTGGATACTGACATGGAAAGGTCATAGACACGAGTTAAACACTAGCCAGAATAAATAAAAAATAAATAAACAGCCTTATAGAATCTAGAAAATGGGTTGTATGGGGTCTTTCAATCCATGCCTCAACTGCAGCCAGAGGCATTTATACCTTCATCAGTCCTGATAAAAGTTTGTTTCAATTACTCTTTAGAAGCATCACAACTGCAGGTATTCCTCAGTTTTCCAAGCTCTCCAAGGAGTACTTCTACTCCTTATGGTAAGAAAATATCCTGATATTTAAACTGATTTTCCCTGTTGCAGTATATCTCATCTGCTGGGCAAATTTATACATACAAATATGTCTTTCAGAAATTTTCTGTATTTATAAAATTGTTATTAAATTATTCCACCCTCTCCTTCATCTTTCACCCCTTGCATGTCAGGTTTTCTAGACTTTTTTCCCTTGTTTTTCTCTTCACTGTTTCTAGTTTGTCTACACTGATGCACACTGGAAGACCTACTGAAAACTAGATATAGCTGAAGCCTTACTAATGGTAATAAAACAGTTTATTTCATTACTCTTGAAAGCTATATTACAAAATATCCTAGAACATTTTTATCTGACATAGTTCATTCATGTTCAGGTTGAGATCTATTCCAGCTGTCAAATTTGCAGAAGAACAGCTACTTAAGTAATTGTTCCCCTGTCATATTAGTATTTTTTTTCCTAAGTTATTGCCTTGCACTTTTCATAGAGAATTTCATCCCTAATGAATCTCATTCTTTTCTTTTCTCATTTTGCCTTTTCAAGGGTGTATGTGAGACTAAAGCAAGTATGATTCTGAGTTATTAATGAAAGAGTGACTTCTATGACTGCCTGAAAAGACTTCAAGGACTGAAATATTTATTACCAAGTCTTACAGTTTCAGATGTTAATTAGATTTTAGCTTATCCAAAAGTGACAGAGTAATAACTCACCCTAATTTATGTCTTTTTGCCTATAGTTAAGAGCAGTGCTCTACTCTCAGAGTTGGATGTTGCCCTTCTAACCCTTGCCATTGATTACTCTATAATAAAATACTGTTGTGAGCTCTCTGAATGGTTATACTTAAGTTCCATTTATAATATAAATCTAGGCCAAACTTTTGTTAAGTAGAGTCTCTCATCTTGGGCCCTTGGCACCAGGATCTCTGACTTTCACTAACTCTTTTTTTGGCTTCTAACGGCCAAAAAATATGATAGATGGGGAGAAATTGCTAGAAATTAAGAGAAAGAAGAAAAGGTTACTTTGTTTTCCCCTAGTATACTCTATTTTAAATACATTTCAATGTTTAGCTAAAAAAAGTGAGGAGGCACCCTTCTTTGCATAATTTTAATAAAATATTTTGATACTTCACTAGTTCATTCCCAATTTTTCCAAGATTATCCAATTGTTCTGTTATGGGAAATACCCAAATAAAACATGGTCTTTTAAAGAAAAGCCTGTTTTCAGATGATCTTCTTCTAGATACACCAATTTGAATTCACTTCCTCCCCTTGGTTTCTTTGGACTAAACATTTACACCAGTCTGAATGCCACCTCTTTTGTGGAGGAGAGGGTTCACCTTTTGGAGCTGTCTTGAGGATAAGTAACTGTCAATTCCTGCAGCTGCCAGAAGAGACCAGAATAATTTTTGGTCAGCAAACTACGTGCTGGAGATCTTATAAGAACTCAAGTTCTCAGCTTTCAGCCACTGTTTTCCCCCTGTTTGCCCTTATCCTTGAGTAATCATTGAGATGCAAAGCTTACAGTGGAACAAGGACAGCTGATGCACCAGAGCTGCAATGAGCAGGAAATCTTCAGGGTCAGGTCCAATTTTGGATAACAGCACCATATATCTTGCTAGTAAAGGGGTTTTTATAGCATCATTATGATGAAGAACTGCAGTTGATTTCTCCCACACATCTGAGCATGCCCAACTCATTTGAACTATTTAGTTCAAACAGCTTCCTCAGAAAAGGATGGATAGGTGACTGTAAGCCAGCTGAATCCCAGCATGACCAAGTCCCTGTAGAGGAAAGGCTAGGTTGTTCAAGGAATACTTTAGCCTTGTGAACAAGTTCTTCTGAGTTCAATTGTGGAGCTAGTCTCATTCTATTGCATCGGGAAAAATAAATTTGAGAGAATTATTAGGGACAGAAATCTTAAATAAGGCTTATTTCAAAAAGTTGGCTTCTCAAACGGTTCTCTTCCATGAGAATAGTATCTATGATTTCTTGCTGAATCTCAGGAAACTATGTGACAGTTTACCAAAAATTCCATTAGAAAATAATTATTTTCCTCCATTTTTTAAAAGTACACACAAACACAAAATATATGTTCATGAATTATAACAAAAATATTTAATTGTGCCTTATTTTAATTCAGCATCCTTAACTTAAGCCCATTATGTACCTGTGCCATGTTTGGGCTGCAGAAGGAAATATACTCCTTCCAGTTAACTGCTGTGGGAAAAATATTTGGTTTTTCCTAATCTTTTTAATGTTTAAATGCTCTAGTTATTTTTAATAAAATTTTGTCCATTTTTATAATCGTGGAAGATTAATGTGGAACTTCTTGCAAAACTGCATATTTGTTTTCTGCCTAGATTAGAAGTATTAAGGTTACATTTTATACAGGTATCTTTACACCTTCAAAGCCAGAAGAAACATCTTTTAATGGACTAGAATAGCATGTTACTAGCCTTCTTTTTTATTTGACTACAGAAACATGTAAAAATGTCTTGAAAAACGGTATTTATTTACTTCCTAATCAGTAACTTCTTTCAGAATGATGTGCAGTGTTGTACATAACACCACTTTTTAGAAAGAATAATATTAGTTGTTTTATTGTTATCATACTCACATTCTCACATACTTCATTTTTGTCAGCTACAAAATGAAGCCTTATTCAGCATGTGATATCCTAAGGCCAGTGTGTTAGGATATAGATTCCTGTTCCATTTTTTTTTCCATTAATCTTGTCTAGTTAAAGGCTAGACATTGGTGAGATAAGTATGTCCCACCACAAGCTACTGAAAAACTGCAATAACTACTTGCTCCTAGAATTGGGATGGAGTTCAAAATCTTAAAGGTTCTTCACCAGAACTTATGTTGCTCAAGCTTGTATTTCTTTGTTCTGGTTTTATTATTTATTATTTGTTCACAAAATAAATATGCCTACATAGCCTTCCAAGACAACCTAGAATTTAGCCTAACATACTTGATATTCCCGTTGCTGTAAAATACTTAAGATTCTCATGCAAACTACAACAAGGACAAAATAATCCAGTTACAATCAGAAAATCTTGCTTCCACATTTTTACAAGGACCAGCAAAGGGAACTGCAAAAACATATGGCCGTAAGGCAACTCTAACAAAAGTTAGTCTGTGTGCTGTGTGTTTATGTGAAATTCATCAGGAATGGGATGCAGAGGCGACAGCAGCAGCTCTGTCCTAGTTAGACTGAATCGCACACAAAACCTCACTTCCAGTTTTCCTACCAGAATCCAGTGTCTCATGTTCTCTGGAATGAAAGAAATCAATAGAGGGATCTCATCTGCAGTTGGTAAGAGCATTCCTTTCACCAAATAATAGCAGATTATCTTTCCAAAAGGAACATATTTGCCTTTTCCAGAAAATACTTTGTGACATTAATAATGTGATTTTTTTTTATATGAAAGACCAATCTGCCAAACAAATGAATTCTGCCTATTTGACCAAAAATTAACTGAGACCCTAAAGAAGAAATAGCAGAAACAAAATATCAATTTTAAGAAAACGGTAGGGGAAAAGATTTCCCGTTTTCCCCCCTCTTTTGCTCTGGGGTGAGGCAAACTATCAGCTGCTAAGTGCTGAAAATATGTGTACAGGTTGGCAAAGAAGTTGGGAGTGCCCTGAACAGGTTTTCAATGTGTCCACATGATATTGACTCCATCACAAGAAACAGGCTTGTAAAAGTGGAACCAAATCTAAGGGAAAACTACGAGTACAGCTGATGCTGCCTGAGCCTATTGAAGAGCCAAGATGAAATTTCATATGGTTTGTTTATCTCCACCTAACAGGGGTTACGAGCCTTTAACATTTGAACAGATATTTTCCACCAGGAAAGGGATGTTAGTGGGCATTCCATGTGTGTGTGGTTTTTCAGCATAACTCTCATTCTCACATCTATTTCAGTGTAACCTTTTGTTCATGTACACAAAACATTCTACTAGGTTCTGGTTAAATGGGAATTGTTCATAAGCACACAGGAAGGGGAACAAAACCAGAGAACAAAGCATAAAATTCTGATTTTCAGTCCAAGCACATGTCAAAGTTGGACTAGAATCTGGGATTCTTAATAAACTGGAATGAGATGAAATTCCTGTAAACAGTGTATGTACTTCCTTTATGTTTCAAGGCCTGTGAAGGAAGGATATTAATGCACCTTTTTCCATTTCCACAAGACCTTTTGAGAATTCCTCTTTCTATATGGCCAGTTTACTATGCTTTTACTTATTAAAAGGTTGGAAATTTCTATTGCTTGCCAGACAAAACTTTTGGAGAGGGTACTGGAAATTAGTTTGGAAGGTATTTTGTAGCCTGGAAATAACTACAGTTCTTAATTGCCAGGTATATATATATATTTTAAAAGTAAAATATGAAGAAAATACTACCTTGCATAAGTATACAGGATGCATTAATAAAAGAACAGTTGTTTGAGGAGGTTATTTACATCTTTCTTTAGGCATCTAAAAGACAGAAGCCTAGGTTAGGAGAAGGGGCTCCCTCTGTGGTCAAGATAATGAAATATACCTCTTCGAAGATGACCGCTAGAGTCAGTTATAGCCCAGCTTTGCTGCCCTGATTTGTCCTCTTCCAGCACCATTCTTTCTTCACTGGCAACGGAGACAGATAATTTTGAGTATCTAGCAGTTTCTTCCTCATCTGAGTTGGACTGCAGCAAAGAGCAGTGTTGTTCTGAAGAGAACATCCACTGGCCATGAGATGCCTTACAGCAATGTCTCCATCAGGCATAAATAGACTCCTTTGTATTTCTAACCCTTTGTTTCTTGTCCTCCAAGACAGTGCCCTTCGCCACGTGTAGAGACCCTGTAAAGAAACTAGGCAAAAATCAAACATGTCCCATACATTTTTTTCTCCTGCGAAAATTTTAGTATTTGAAAAACAATCTGCTTGATAGTGTTTCCAGATATTTTCTGATTCATATTATTTCCACATCTTTTTGAAATTTAATAGCATTACCTATAGAAATTACAGAAAACAAATGCCTAAAAATCCAACTGCATGTTAAGTAGGCTGATGAACAGCAATTTTGATGGCAGAAGCAAGTAAAGAATGATTTCCATTTGTGGGAAGAAAAAAGTATCATTAAGAAGTCCCAGCAAGATCCATTGCCATAGACAGTCGATAGTGGCTGTACCACACAAGGCCTGGTTGCTCAAGTTGAGTTCCTATTTCAGCTTTGCATTTAGAAATGTAGCTCTGAAATTCATTACAGAGCACTGAAATTATCATAGTTATCTTTAACACTACTTTGGCACAGGTCTGAAAAACAAATTCTCTAATCTGCTAAAAGTATGATCTGAAAGTTGTATCACACTTGTAGGAAAGGACATAGACACCCCATTTTTGTTAAGAGAATCATAAAGCGTCTTGACACATTGTGCTGATGGCACCCTGCTGCCCAGATTGATTAAGGAATTTGGACTTTAAATCACTAAGGTGATTTTCTAAAGCATATATCTCTAATTTCAAAAAATTAAGAAACTGCATTTCAGCTTGATCCCATAGACCTTTCTGTGCCTAATTATTCTTCCTGACCAATATTCTGACCTGTTTAAGCCTTGGTTTAATATCTCAATGAATTCCACAAGGACTTTCTAAAATAAAGGAACATTTGAAAGCAATAAAGCAATAAAAGTCATAAACATGATAGAATGTGACCCAGTAGTTTGCAAAACTATTCTGGAAACAACTGTTTTTCCTAGTAAAATAAGGGAATAAATGAGGGAATAAAACAATTTTTCTCCGTATTTTCTTATGAGAGATAATTTAGTTATCATACTCAGGACAACTAAAAGTGTAAGTACTAAATATGAATTCAAGGTTATTCACT
Organism: Ptilonorhynchus violaceus; assembly: GCA_013397565.1. Taxonomy (NCBI): domain Eukaryota; kingdom Metazoa; phylum Chordata; class Aves; order Passeriformes; family Ptilonorhynchidae; genus Ptilonorhynchus; species Ptilonorhynchus violaceus. Next base: position 64,491 of record VZRJ01002165.1, on the reverse strand, counting down.
ACAACTTACTAAATTTGGAGGACTTAGTATATGAATATAGTGTTTCTGTTAGATTTGTCTATCCTTGAGTTAAAGAAAGAAAAAAACCAGCTGAAACACTGCAAGGCGATGTTTATCTGGAACCAAAATGGGTTACATAGCAGAGAAAAAATGTGTACAGACACCAGAGGCCAGTGAAACCTATCTTGTCAACAGGGACTGAGTCAAAGAGTAGGACAAAGGTGCAACTTCAACCACCATCTGAAATTCATTAGATTTCCAAATGTAAATTCCAACACGCATAGGGAATTTGAGCTCTGAGTCTCTATGATGTTCTGTACTTATATCATCCCCCAAGTTATCTATTATTCTTGAATACTTTCTTTGCTTTATTTTGACTTTTTTTATCACAATGATGTTCATCTGAGCTAAATATGTGTTACATAGGAATTAACAACATATCCTCTAATCAAACTGTAAAGAAACACAATGTTGCTTCTTAGCCCAAACCTGCAAACACTATTAAAAGAAGATAATGAAACACAGGATGTGCATTTTTCTTGCTATGTATAGGAGGTGATTTACAAACTTTGTAGTGTTCTTTTTCACACAGCCATTGTTTCATAAAGAATTATATCCCATCTGGTTGAAAGTGACCACAAAGCAGATCAACGTCACAGAGAGATCAGGCCTGGAATGTCACTCTGGCTCAGAACAGTGAAGAATAGTTTTCATAACACTTTTCTTAAGTGTTATGAAAAGTTCTTAATGCCCTGTTCTTTCTTCTCCAGCTGTCATCCCCCTTTATTACTGGATTTTCCCCCCTCTTTTTCTTTCCTAGTCCTCTTTTTATAAGTTTTCTTATGGGAAAAACAAATCAAAGAGCTCTTAATTTGAATCTAGTTTAGAAGCTCCAAAGCCCAAGTGAATCCGAGATCAGATACAGTTAATAAACCCCAGCTCTAACAGGAATCATTTATGATAGTCCTCATTTAAGTTCCTCCATGATTTTCTGCTTAGGAATATGGCTGTCATCTTTCATCTTCTCTTTTTATCTAGACTGTTCTTTCACTTATCTTTGATGATACAAATCACTGTAGCTCCAATGAAACGAACTCAATTGCACTAATTTAGAGCAGCTGAGATATTTGTCTGTCCTCTGCTCTGTACTTATTTGGCAACAAGAAGTCTTTACATTACCACTTTATATTTTTGGTGCTGAGACATTTGCTCTGCACTAATTTTGCCAAATTGATTTTTTTTTTCATTCAGGATTTCTTATGACTTTCCTACAGTTCAAGGCTATACTCCCTTTCCTCTTCTGTTTTTCTCTGTTGAACATTTTCTTTTGGAACATCCTGTAACTCTATAATGCAACCTCTTCCTTTGGGAGGAACCAGGCCTCTGTAATAGCAATTATGACCTAACTTCCATTTGTCATGCTTGCGTCCACCACTGAGCTTCTTTCTCTGTTTGCATTTAGTTAGAAACACTTAATTTATTTTCCAGTTTTGTCAAAAAATAATCATGTGTTTTTATGTTTTGCCTTTTTTCTAACTCTGAATACTTTTATGTAGTCTGTATAATTGAAATATTAGAAACATTACTCAAAACAACTATGTCCATCCCTCTCCATGTTAAAATAGAATTGTCTCTTCACCAGAAGGAATGAGTTCTTACTTCATTTCTTAAATTTTCTTTATCATTCTTGATATCTTGTCAGACTAGAGCAGAGGACCTGTGGGAATCTCATGAAGTTCAACAAGGCCAAAGACAAGGTCCTGCACATAAGACAGGACAATTTCAAGCACAAACACGTTCTGGGCAGAGAATAGATTCAGGGTAGCCCTGAGGAGAAGGACTTGGGGCTCTTGCTGGATGAGAAAATCAACATGACGCAGCAATATGCACTTGCAGTCCAGAAAGCCAAACACATCCTGGGCTGTGTCAAAAGCAGTGTGGCCAGCAGGTCAAGGGAGGTGATTCTACCACTCTGCTCCACTCTCATGAGACCCCACCTTGAGTGCTGCATCCAGCTCTGGGACCCCAGCGTAAGAAGGATCTGGACTTGTTGGAGCGAGCCCAGTGGTGGGCCACAAAGATGATTAGGAGGCTGGAGCACCTCTTCTATGAAGACAGGCTGAGAGGCTTGGGGTTGTTGAGATGAGAAGAGAAGGTTCCAGTGAGACCTCACGGCAGCCTTCCAGGACTGTTTTCAAGGGCATGTAGTGATAAGACAAGGAGTAATGACTTCAGACTAAAAGAGGGTAGTTTTAGATTAGATATTAAGAAGAAATTCTTTACTATGAGGGTGGTGAGGCACTGGAAGAGGTTGCCCAGAGACGTTGTGGATGCCCCATCCCTGGAAGTGTTCAAGGCCAGGTTGGATGGGGCCTGGAGCAACCTGGTCTGGTGTAAGGTCTCCCTGCCCATGGCAGAGGGGTTGGTGTTGGGATTAGACAATCTTTAAGGTTCATTCCAATCTAAAACTTTCTATGATTCTTTTCTCTCAACCCCTCTGTTTAAGCAGGCATATTAGGTTGATTATCTGCTGTTTTGCTCAATAATGTTATTGTTGCTATGGGTAAAGTGAAACATAGCCTACATAAGAAACTATGAATTTATTACAAGTCCAAGTCATTTTACAGTCAGATAATCAAAATTCTTAATTAATACTAAAAGCCTTTTAATAAAGTAGTTTAAATTGTTGCTTAAAACCATCCCAGAACCTACCGTTTTCTTATGGTATTATATTCAACCTCCTAGGATGCCTCTGGGTCCTAATCTTGACAATTTCTGTATTCTTGGGGGGAAAAAAAAAGGAAAAAAGGTTGTGGTCCTTACATAAGTTGTCAGCATCTTAAAGTCTTCACCAGAAGGATCATGATGCTTGTTATGAGGGTTTCTTTCTTCTCAGGAGGTGCATGATGTCTGTAGTGATCCTTTTTTCCTCCTTTCTCTTGTGGTCCACTTCTGTTTCCTTGTTTTAAAGACAGTCTGCTCACATGTTCTTTCTTTTTATTGGATCCCAATTAGACAGTTCTTTTGTTCTCATTATTATTTCTACCATCTCAACTTCTTTTCTTTTACTGACTCACAAGATTGCACTCCCACAGTGCCTATTGATGGACAAGTCTGATTTGTGTTCCTAGTCTGGGAGATCTGCTACCATCTTGAGCCTGTGCTCTTCTGCTCTGCATTTTATGCTAGTCATATACATTTCGTTCCATACAGAATAATTACTTGTAATTAGTGTAAACTGAAACTGAACTACAACAACCTTAGGCAATGGTTAACTGACTGCTAAACAGTTGCTGCCACAGCTGAAACAAGATAACATCTGCTCAGCCCAAGAAAAGCCTAGGTAAATCCAGAGACCTCTATTGTGAGGCTAGTACAAAAGCAGGAGGAAGGACACTGAATTTTGACTTCTTATGAAAAAAACCAATTGTTTAAAAAGAATAAGAAATTTTATTTAGCAATTGTCTGAAATTGCAAGCCAAAATTAATACTTCTACAGCTGATAGCACAACCTAATGAGAGGCAACCATAGGCAAAAATTAAATAAATGCTGCTTCTTTGCATCATCATTGTACAGGAACATCTGCTTAGACTGTTTCCCCTGAGGAACAAAATTACATGCGCAAAAGCCTCTTTGTGATAGAGTGGATTAGAGGATGGAAAAAAAACCCCAGTACTTTCCCCTTATAAAACCAGAATTTAGCCATTCTGAGATGCCAGGAAAATGGCTCATGAAACCAGAAAACCTTGAAAAAGGTACTAAGGACTTGAATAGCTCCAGTATGTTTGGTATACTGGCAGCAAAATGCCGTTTCCACCAGAACTCCTGCCACAGATCACCACACTTCTTAAGAAATATAGGCCACTTGAAGCCACAAGAAAGCACGTTAGAATTCCAGTGGAGAATTTTAAGCAGCAGAGAACAAACGAAACAACAATAAATTATTATTATCTTATGTGAAAGGGCAGGAAGTATGGGTGAAGGGAACCACTTTCCTCTCTGCTGTAATGGCCACAAATCAATTTCCTGGCACTACTCGATGAAGAATTATAATTCCACTCTTCAGAAATGGTCCACAACCAATTACCACACTCATTCCAAGTGAGATTTATATTCTTCACTGGCAACTCTTTCTGCACCTCACAACAATGAGGCAGGAAGTTCTGAAAGGTCTGCAAGATAGCAGATCCGTATCTTCCTTTGATGACACAAAGTTACCCAGAAATTACAAGTAGCCTTAAAATAAAAATGCTGTTTTGAAGGAAATCATCTTCACATCTTCAGAAATCTGTTAAGGGAATTAGTCTACGTCTAGCTGCTGAAGCAGTGAATCTCACTAAATCATCCTCACTGTTTGTTTCTCATTCCCTCCAGAGCTATCAGCAGCAAAACAAAGATCTGATTTCAATGCCACTTTGGCTGCACTAGCATTCTTGATCTGAAATCTATATGGAGTCTATAGATAAACAAAGGCAATCAGAACACTGGGATTAGATTTTATGTTTATATTACTATACAGAAGGAGTTTGGTTTCAGCTTCAAGAAAACGGCTACCTTATTAAGGACGACATGTCCCTACATCGGCTGAAATGGGTTTGAATGTCTGGGATATCAAACCAGTCATTTCCTAGCAGAAACCTACAGAAGACAGTGTGGAAAAACAATTTCTGACTGATATTTCTGTAGTGATACTGCCATGGGACTACAAAAGTGGTAAGCAAAAGGGGTCAAATACCTCCAGGTTTCACTTGCTGCTGATATCTAGGAAAAGAGATCAAGTCTCCAAGGTGGGGAACCGGAACGGAAATAGCAGCAGATGGAAGGAAGATGATATTACCCCACTTGTTTTGGGTCAACTTGTCTGGTAATTTTTAATTTGATGCAGAGACTCTGTAAGCAGAATATATGCAACTTGAAAGTGAAAAGGAATTTTTAATTGATTATCACACAAAAAATAATTTAGACTTTGATAAAGGTTAGACTAAATATTCGTGTGCTCAGCGTCCCCATACAGCACCCAGAAAGTGTTTGCCGGCTAGACAGGAGGGGAAAGTTGGTCCTTATGGCTTCTTGGGACAAAGTCTCAGTCCTGTTGACTTGGCCTTGTCCTCCAGTCCCATTGACACTAGTGACCCAAAGCTTCCTAACTGTTACGATCCAGTTTAAGCACAGAAGAGTAGAGGAAACTAAGTCTCTGTGTATAAACCAGAAGGAACTTAGAAGGTTCAAAATATTCCTAAAAACGAGATTAAAACCAAACGAGATTAAATGTTGATGCCAAAAAATGAGTTGATTATTATTTATTATTTAACAGTTTATTATTATTATTTAACAGTAAAAGAGGCAAAGGAAAGAAAAAGGAAAGAAAGAAAGAAAGAGATAGAAAAAGAAGTGTGCGTGGGGTGCTGGGGGGACAGGGAGAGAGTGACAGGGGTTAGATGGAGACATACCATCCTTCCGGGGGTCCCTTCCGACTCCCCTCCATCTGGTCTTCTGGGTGGTGAGGGTCCCCCACCTCCACCGCCACGCCGCCCCCACGCCAAAGAGTATAGAATCCAGTGGGTTAATATATGCTGTGGGCCAGATGGGAACCCCCACCTGCGTCCCCTGAGAGGGCTAGGTTTGACACTGTGCCTTGCACCACTGTGGATCTGTTGCATCATCTCTGGTGCAGGGTCTGGCAGCTGATAGCCCTGGGGCTGCGGTCTCCACCCCGAAGGTGCTAAGTGTGATCCCTCTGGGAATGTGTTCTTCTCCCCAGCTCTTACTTATCTTCATCAGTGGGCAGTCAGGGCCCCATTCAGGGTTTTTGGTTGTCTTCTCTGCAGCTTTTGTAGAGTTTTGCTATAATACCAAAAGTCCTTCATGAAAATGTTTAAGCCATAAATTATAATGTTTCAGTCCCTGACACTAACCAACCACAAGCAGAGTCTCTTGTTTTTTCCACCAGTATTGTATACCTTTTCAAGTTGGTATTTCTCCTGTTGTCTATGCCTGGATTCCTGGGCTGGCAAAGGGGAAAGGTTGCAGTAGGACACAGAGATACTAAGGAGTGATAAAGGTGATAAAGAACAGAATTTTTATTGGGCCTCAAATATGTCATCAGGTCTACATGGATTTAGTGATAATTTGAGAACATCATGCTCAAAAGCAAATTAAAACAAACAAACAAAAAAAATCACTAAGTTAATCAACTGGTTCTGCCAAGAAGTTGCAGTAAGTACTTCACCTTACACTGAGAGATTAAGTAGGTTGCAACTGAGCTGTGCACAATAGGATTTATTTTAGCTGCAGTATTTCACAAGTATTACAAACTTACATATTTTGCATATCTTTGTGATTAAAGACATAAACGAAAAGGTTCATTGCAATAATCTCAGGTTATCATATATCACTTTAAATATAACAGTTTTAAAATGTTTGGTACAGCAGGCAGGAAGTATTCATGTTAATGTATTTAGTTTAGAAAATGCTGAGTGCCCTGATTGTGACCTGCATGTTGCCTGACAAACAGCAAGCCTGTTCATCCACATATTGAGAATAGCTTGACTGATGTGTCTCTTCTTAGACTCAAGTAGATGGAGGTTTCTTTGAGAGAGTCGTGTTCTCTCTTTCTTTCTTTTTTCCCTTTTCAAAATTATTTACAAGAAACACCTGAACGTATTTCATTATATTTTTAAGATGTTTATCTGTACATTTGTGCTTCCAGGTTGTTATAGGACAGGGATGCCTTAGAATTGGACAGCTTTAGGTAGTTGTTTGCTGTTATCTGCAGCTCTCTAATATATGATGCACTTCCTAAATAACAGAAGGTTGTTAAAGGATGGGTAACCTAGAGATTGATGCAAGGTTCTAATTTCTTATGAAAAGGAAGAAGTGAGAGGATTTTTTATGTTTTGTTAAAGTCTTTCTCTTTCTAAGACTCAAAATGAGTATTTAAATTTTTTGTTTATTATCTTTCACATGAGAAGGAAATTATCCTTTATCACAGATATGCATATCCTACACCAGAAAACATGTAGACTTACTGATTGAAGGACAATGGCATCCATGAGGCACTAGCCTTGCTAAACAGAATTTACATTTATGTTGCCAAATTCCACGAAGTCCTTGTACCTGTAGGGAAATTCAGTCCCTTTGTAGAGCCATAAGTAGCTTTGTCTGTGTCTTATTTAATTGTGCAGTCCCTTAAACCCCTTTAAAATAAATAGCTTCCAGTTTGGCATACTGCTGTCTATCTTTCCCTATCATCTCATTTACCAAAAAAGGAGAGAGTACTGGTTTCCTCCAGTTCCCCCGACAGCATTTTGAAGTAGGAAAAGAATAAGTAGTTCATAAGAAAATTGTTCTCATTCTGGTAGAATCATACGTACATTGTGCAAAAATACTGTGGTCATTGCAATGACTTCAATTAGAGAAAGATGCTCTCTAAAAATGCCTTTGAGCAGTACTTCATTCTTTATTTGCTGAACAAAACAAAATTGTTTCTAACCGAGTGCCAGATCCAAAGAATTAAGTCCATATTATTTCTGTTTATAAATCATTAGTCATAATGATTTTCAGCCAGTAAACCTCCTGATGTTAAGGGGCAGGAACATGTACATATTAATCTGCTATAGATACCACTGCTCTCTATTGGCTCAAAGCTTCTGACTACTGAATACGCAATTTTATTGCAGAATTTGAATTGCTTTATATTGAAAAACAAATAAAGGATCACAAATATGTAATTTTTCTATATTATGTTGAAATTCTGTGTCAGAATTAGTATCTCTTCTCAGTAGCTTTCTATCTTATCTTCCCTCTTTTCACACATTGTGAAATAAAACCATGTTTTGTTAATATTCTTTAAAATTACAGAAATATTGATGGCACAGTTATAAAATTTAAGCTTATACTACTTTCCAAATAAATCCAAGATTTTTGATCATAATTCAGAGACATCAGAAATTTATAATTATATGGTGACATTTCCAGAAGGTTTATGAACCCCTTCTAATTTCTACACAGTTTCTAGCTTGACATTGCACAATAGTTTGCTTTACTCCTTAAAGCATTATGTTTCTTGGTTTCAGTCTTGCCTCCTGTGAGCTTTATTATTCTTTGTAGGGTAGCACTAAGAAAGATTTGGTCCTGTTAAGTTGAATAAGCTGTTAAAATCACAACCAATTCCCATATCACCTGCTAAAATCCTACTTCCCATCTGCTCTGCCTCCTGCTGCTGCTATTTCCTCTCTTGTAGGACAAGACAGGTATTCTTTGCTGAGAAGGCAGTGCCATTTGAGAAGTTCACAGCCTTGAAGGATGGGAAGGGAAGATTCCTCCCTGCCAGCTTCTCACCACAGGCCTTACCACTTTTTTTCAATGCCACCATTATCACCCACCTTTAATAATAACTGGTACGCAGATAAGAGTGTGTCTGCCTTTCTATTGCTGATTTGCACAATAAATAAAAGCAGGCAAAGAACTTGTAGTGACATTTTTGGACTGTGAGCCATTTGCATTACTGTACTCAGTCCATACAGTGAGACTCAAATAATAGGAACTAATTTTCATTCTAGAACCCCAAAAAACACTATTAAATCTCAGTTAGGGAGTACTGGAAAGACAACTGTTCTTTCACATGAATGTAAGGGGAACAGTCTGGAACTCAGAACGTCTGCATGTGGTGGTGGCTGAGCCTGCAGCAGGAGAGGCTGCAGAGGTAGGGCCAGCCACAGAAGTGACCAAGGAGACAGTGGGGCCAGAGAGCCCAAGTGTTGTGTTGAGTAAAGGCTGTGAGGTCCAATACCTCCCCCTAGAGTTTGGTGATAAGGAAGGTCTCTCCCATCCAGGCCCTGCTATGTTGTATTATGTTCCCCTGTTTGGCTGGCCTTCTGGCCTGTCACTCTGTATCCCCTATATGGTTAAATTCTGGATTGTTCTCTCTCACTAACTCGGTACCCCATTGGCCTTNTTCTGGCCTGTCACTCTGTATCCCCTATATGGTTAAATTCTGGATTGTTCTCTCTCACTCACTCGGTACCCCATTGGCCTTGTTCCCCTGCTCCTCCCCTTGCTTACCCTCATTGGTTGTTGTTGTGTAACCCTGCCTTCTCTCCTCCCTCTGGCCCTCATGTTATTGGTCCCTAGTGTTCTCTCCGCCCCTGCTTGGTTCAGTATTTAATCCCTGTACCTTCCTGTGCTTTGGCTCTCCTTCCCTGGACCCTTCACTGAATAAAGCTGCTTTGTGGAACACCATAAGGAGAGTCCTTCCAGCTCTTTGCTGCCGGCTTAAGGCGTCGAGTGTGTGAGTGCCTGCGCGTCCACCTGCGAGGGTGGGATAGGGTGCTAGCTGTGAACCCCCGCAACTCCCGAGAGGCAGAAGGCAGCATCCTATTCCACCGGTCACCGCACACCTCGCCGAGGCACCGCCGGACGCAGCTGTGCTTTCAGGAGGGTTGCGGCATTTACCATCTAGCCGCCCGCCGCAACACCTGCATTCAAATCCCTGTGGCCAAAACATTTCAGGATGTTTATTTTTATTATGAATGTGATATTATTTACCTTTTCTGCATTCATTGCAATTTTTAGATAATCAGTGTAGAATCACAGAATAGCTTAGTTTGGAAGGCACCTTAAAGATCATCTAGTTCCAATCCCCCTGCCGTGGGCAGGGAGACCTTTCACTAGACCAGGTTGCTCTAGGCCCCATCCAGTCTGGCCTTGAACGCTTACAGAGATGAAATATCCTGTAACTACAACCTGTTGCAGTGCCTCTTCATTCTCACAGTAAAAAATTTCTTCCTAATAGCTAATCTCAACTGCTCTCTTTCAGTTTAAAGCCATTCCTATCACTATGTGCATAGTAAGTGTAAAGATGCTTAGAATTACTTAAGTAGAATTCACTATATGCTATTATATTCTGTTAGTACTTTGTAGTCAAGTTTTATTGCTACAATCATTTCTTCATCTCTGATTCCAAGTATGGTAGCTGAAAATGTCATATTTCTCATATAAATCACTTCTTCACTCATGAGGTCTCTTGAATCTGTGTATTTAAGTAGTTCAAATAGGGAAAAACAGCAGTGTTTTGACATTTTAGTTTTTTGAATGTGCTTTGGTATTAACTAGTAGCAGAAGGCTTCCTGTGTTAGGCAATAAAGGAAAGAATTTTTTTTTCCATGAGTGGAATGTCATGTATTATCAAACTGAGTCCTCTGTAATAGTTTTCCCATGTGTTTATTTAAAGGGCCTTACTGAATCACAGCTCGAATATTCTGATCCCAATTTATTTTGGGCCTTTTATTAGATTTGGGTGAGCTGTAAATTTGGATTATTGTTATTTATTAGTATGCTGCTCAAGTGGTATGTCTGTGGAAGAGAATATTAAATTTTTTAATTGTTTAGATGACATTTACTAGAATATTCATCACAATTTATTTAATAGAGAAGCCATCATATATTTTGTTAATGAAAACATAAAATAAATCTCTCAGAAGCCAAATTTTGACATTTATTTTCCTTCTTTGTTTATATTCTGTAATTTAATTCTGTAATTTAACATTCAGTCTTCTTCTTAGACTATGGAATAGTTGTATTAAAATCCATATTCAAGTTACATTTTCCACAAATACATCTTAAGCCATAATATTTAAACTCTGTGCAGTTTAAGAAGGGTTTACTTGTTCTCCGTGTAAACAGTGTTATAAAACAGGCTCAGGACTTAGGTCCCAGATTTTGATGTTTTATAATGGAGACTTTTTTTTCAAAATGCTATTGGACCTGTGTGTTTTCCAGGAAGTCCTTAGAAATCTTCAACTCAAAACAGAGTTTATTTATTTTTTAATACAGTTAGGAGTTACTGTGTATTAAAGTTATTAATCACATTTAGCCCTTGTTGACCACTACAGTATCGCTCCAATTGCAGAACATGTTGGAAGGGTTATCTCCTTGTTTGGAAACAGTGTGAACACATGTTTTGGAGACTGCTCCCTTGATGGCTTACATCTGTATATATTGCACATAGTTTTATTAGCGCCTTGGATAAAAATGGAGAAAACCTGCAAAAATATACAAACAGTTACACAACTCTGTCAAAGCTTGTAGGGATCTTTGAAAAACTGCTAGCTCTAAATGTTTTTTTCAAATTTAATAAATTCAAAATTAATTGGAAGTGGGAGAGAAATTAAAAGACAAAAAGTTTGACATCTTTATTTAGAGAGAAAAACATAGGCTTAACCTGTAATTCTCTGTCCTATTTAAAGGAATGACATGTCTCAGCTATATTCTATCTTGTGAATTATCTTCGAAGGTCACCACTCTTTCTGTTTATTTGAAATCTTTTTTACTAGGGTCCCTTTCCCCACTGTTTCAGATACAAGTATTCAGTTTGTCAGGAAAAATATGAGTTAGTGTCAGACATAATATTCATGAGGGTTAATCTCTTTCCCAGCTTCCTTACGCAAAAAGAGAGTAAAGAAGAGACAAAAAGACAGACAGGCAGATTCTTCTTTGGAGAATGACTCAAAAGAGGAGTTTAATTTAGACTCTGTGGTTAAAAATAGCCATTATGAATAAGTCTTCTTTATCCACCCCTCCTACTCCTGAGATTATAACACTGATGAATTTTAAGGTCCCTTTAGATGAACTTTAAAGGCCGCTTCCAACCCAAACCATTCAATGGTTCCACTAAAAAATAAAAACGTCCACTGGAAAAGAAGGGAACCAAATACTAGTCCAAAAGAGGCATGTAGAACTATATAATCAATAGTAATGTAAGCATGGATGTAGGAAATAAACATGCACAATGAAATAATTTCTCATAAAATGAGAATTTAGTGTTTACTGTGATTCCCCCTTTAAATAATTCAGGCCTGATCATCCTTTGCAGGATTAATCAGCTCTGAAACGTCAGTCAGATTGATATGTAGTATTAGGCAAAGATACATAAGTTTTCCCTAAACCCCATGGATTCATGAAGCTAAATCCCTACCTTACTCTTTGTTCGATTTAGTGCAGTATATCTGTTTATTGCTATGTGACATAGATTGTTTTAATAGGATAGTGACACTAATGAATCCAATATGTTTAGAAAGGAATTGACTTTCCCCATTAACATGAAAAACGAAGCAATATTTTTTCAATAGTTAAGGTTGAACATAGAAATAAATTTATTAAATTCAACAAATAAACTTGCAAAAAGAAAGAACTTCTCGCTGCATTAGCCAGCTGCTTGTAGTTCAATATTCATGATGAGACCTTTTACTTTAGTATCTGTAGCTAATGAGAGGATTACACGTCCTCATTTTCCTTTGTTTTAATTTCCCACAAGCATGAAACAATTTGCCCGTTGGCAGTCATGACTGTTACGTTGTAAAAGTGCTGATTGGTGACTGTAGGATAAAAATAAGTCTTCAATCATTTACCTTTACTTTTCTCTGACTTTCATCTATCTTCTTTGACAGTTATACAACTCAAACTTGTACTTCATGAAGTCACTTCTCCATATCAGTAATCTAATTAGTAGAAGCATAACTGGACAGATAATGCTCATTAGATACTAAAGTTGAATATCCTCCATTCCTTTCCAAACAATGCAATTTACTTTTCTAGAGCTGATTTACACTCCATATTTCATGGATTTTATGTCTAGAATCTGATTATCGTCCCTTGTTGACAGTGCTTGGTCCCTAGTTACATAAGCAAACTTTAGGAAACACACAGCATGGGACAATAGCCCCTTTCCATTTTATAATTCAGTGGCACCTTCTCATCTCAAGTTTCCATTTGTCTTTGCTTGCCAACTGTTCTGATAGAAACTAGCAGAGACAGAATTAGGAACTGATGATGAAGGTCACTGCATAGTTACAAGGCAAAGAAAAGTTATGTCTGAACAGCTCTCATGAAGACTGCAGTTATTATGAATCCAGATTTTATACCTATGTCAATGTTGGTCACCTCTTTCATTCTGCAAAAGGCACAATATAGACAAGAACTAGGCTAGTAATCCCAGCGCTTCTAGAATGTGTCACTCCCTGAAATAAGTTAAGACAAATTGTTATCTGTAGTGGATTTATCTTAATGGTCTGCTTCAGGTTTCCTGTGTTTCCTTCTGATACACTCAGCATCACTCGCTGCCCTGGGGTTGGGACATAAGGGTGCAATGGATATTCATTTTAACCTGATACTCTTGTTGCAGAGAAAACACAGCCCACATCTGTTGTAGCTCAGATCCTGATGCGCTGTGATGAGGTTATAACTTTGCTAAAGTGGTCATCACAAAGAAGTGCTTCAGGAGTGAAGTTAGCTTCAAAGGAGTGTTTGCTGGAAGCCATGACAGGCAATAATCAGCTAGCAGAAGGCAAGGAATTTATAAATAAAGTTATAAGTAGGAACTAATTCTTGCAACAAGGTATTGCTGTCACAGGCAATAGAGCTTTTTGGAGTTCTTGCAACACACAGTAGGGACAAAGGGCCAGGGAACAGACAAAAGACAAAAAAGAAAAAACATCAAATACATAAGAAAACAGTTGGCCAAGCCCGGTGTAGATAGATATGTAATCAGGGAATAACATATTTAAAATAATCTCTGTATATTTTCCTCTTTTTCAAGAATTCATAATACATTTTTTAAAAGCCATTTTACACAATGTTTCATGTGCAGGTCAGCCCTTTTTCCCTAGCACGCAGTCGTTCGATAATCATCTGCTACAAATGCATCAGCATATGGTAGTCCCAAAAATATTGCTTCAGATCCAATAAAGAAAGCCACTTGCTGTTCTTGAAATGTCATTCCAGACAAAGCAACTCCAACTCAGTAGTTCATAAGGCATCAAAGCCTGCTTATTTGCAAACAGTCACTGGGAGTTACTATTTCTTTGCCTGCAGTCCTTGTGAAAGTTGGACTGATATTATCCCAGTTTGCAAAAGGACTGCACTGAGATGATTTGGAGGGCTATGCAGCTTCCCTTACTAGGAATGTCAGTGGATCCCAGGACTGATCACTTTGGGACTGATCCCACACATTGGGACTGATCACTTGATTATTTAATTCCTGTTCTGATACCTCTGGGATTCTTCAGTAATCAAACACTTTTTTGGCTGCAGGGACACTGGGTACCCATTCTAATTTTGTACTTCAAATCTAGTATGTTTGTCTTTTTTTTCCATATGCAGACAAATGCACAGATTCCTTCTGTATTTAGAGAAATGACTGTAACATCTGTTTGTTTTGTGAAGTCGAGTGACTACCAAATGCTGAGCTAGCCCCTACGCTTTCCACAAGGCATTCCTTCCCAGTAAGCAGCCGCCTCTTCCCGGCACTTACTTTTTCAGGAAAGAGGATCTTCCCACTGGACTTTTTCAGAAATCTAGTTTTTGACAATGTTAGAGGCAGTTTGGAAGCTTGAATAGTTGGTTTCATGTTTATCATGTTTAAGTAAACTTGGTTTTAAAACTACAACCCACTCAGATCATTACCCTCCAGTGACTTGTATTCCCTGTGAAGCAGCTATTTTTACATGAGTCAGAAACACAAACTCCTGTTTTGTTTAATGTGTGTGATTTTTCAAACAATGTTTCACATTGGAAAATTTTGCCTACTCCGCAAGCACAGAGGAAGGGAGGTGTGGGATTTTCAGAAGCCACCTGGGGCATCAGGATGCCAAGTTTCCATTAATTTTAATGGAAATTGATGCCCTCACCATTCAGATATGCTTGAACATTTTCTCTTTACAACACACACTGCAGAAAACGTATGGGTTATTTTTCATAAATCACAAAATTTTTATTATTTCTCACTTTACTAATATCACTTAGAAAGCAAAAAATATCTTTGTTTGGACTGCAAAGATAAAATTACATGGAGAAGCATATTTATTGGAAATTATTGTGTTCATAAGATTTTGAAAAGATATGGATGTTTCCTAGGCACACCTTCCCTGGTTTGGAAATGTCTCTAGTCTTAGAGCAGAAGATGACAGATGTGTAAAAGCACTCCAGGACAGCATCACTGTCCTCTCACCCACATGTTTCCACATGGCCTATGAGCATTGAACTCTTCACAGTGGAAGAGTTTGATTTAGGACAGGATCCACTGCTACCCCAGATCCCCAACCTGTATCTCATCCTTTCAGTATTTGACTTCTTTCACTGACAAAAAATTCTTCTCCAAGCAGGTTTAACTGATTGAAGTCAATATTATTGCACTAAAAAATCCTGGTTGTGACGAGTGAAGTTTTTTTAGAGATATAAAAATATCATAGCAATTCTCATCACTTTTATGCAGTTTCTTAGAAAGAGTGGGAATCTCCTGCATGGCCCAGAAATAAAGGAGGAAATATATTGGGAACAAAAAACTTGCTCAGCCCACATAGAGCCATAGACGTGGCCGTGATAAACATGCATTGCAATGGGCTTGCTCCTTCCCTGATTCTTCTGCAGAAGAGTATGAGTGCTCTGGACCGAAAAAGAAGTGTGGAATGGACTTTCTACCAAACAGAATGAATCCTTACTCATGCCTGGATTTAAGGGCGGCTGTTATGGTTTTGCTCTCTTTTAGCTAACGGTGTGTCATATATGTTAGGTCTTGTAAAAGGCTTCAGCAAAAGCTAGGAAAGCTGCCAATAAAGTGAAGTGAACTTTACAGCTTTTCTCAAAGTGACACTGCTGGCCTGACCTACACAACTCGCAGCTCTCCTTCTCCTCTTGGCCTGATTTCAATATTGCCCCTTGATGGATCAAATTTGGTGTTTCCTGTCACTGCATTCACACAGCTCAGTAAACACTTTGGATGAATATCTGAACTCTGGGTTTCATACCATAAATGGCTTGTAGTTCATTACCAGTGATTACACAAGATATTGTTACGCTGAATCAGTGTACATAGGGGAAACATTTGGAACATCTCTTTCAAGATGATACATGCAATATGGGAACATTTTCACCTCACAGATTTAAGAGGTTCTTCATCAACCAGAGCCCTGTGCAAGTTCAGTGGCAGTTTCACAGAAGCATTGCACTGCTGGACATTTGGGTATCACTCTTCATTTAGTTAAAACTCTTGGCCACCCTGGGACCTTAGAAATAAAACCGGATACATTTTTTAAATTCTAAAATCTTCTCTCGAACATTCAATTACAGTATAGCCATGTTCCTTCTTGCTACCTCAACCATGTTCCCGTACAAGGTCAGCCTGACATCCACGTGTTTTGGACATCCAAATGGCTTACACTCTAACTTTTTTTACCATGTGTCACTGACCATTGTGTTAATTCTCCATTAGAATCTTCAGCTCTCATCAGATACCTTTAGGAAGAGACTGCAACAAACCAGAAGACCAGTGGTTGGGTGAAACTGTCTGCACAGTGCTGTCTGCACAATTTACTGGTTATGATTGCAGCCCAAGTCTAAAGGATGTTGGGCTGGGCCCAGATTCCAGGTAAGAATGGAAAGTCAATGGAACGATTCTCTTTGACTTTGGTGAACTTCCAGTCAAGCCTATTAACCACAACATAAAATGTTCCTTTTGTACAGGCACAACAAAGACTTCTAGGTTGCTTGGCTGGTTTGTTTCTTATGTATCATATTTTGTATGTTTACTCTTAACAAGGTTTTCTAATATTGCAGGCATGAAAACATTGCTTTAAAATATTTCTGCTACTGGAAATGTATGCATCCATAGAAAGATCAAATGATATGGGGCCACATTGCTTGTTTTGAGAAGATCTGCAAGGCATATTGCCTAAGATTAATGAGTATCCGCAGGAGATACCAATACGCAGGTCTTCCAGCCACCATCCTCTTCGGTTCACAGTTATTTCCTTCTAACTCTACAAGCCTGCTTTTTGGCTATTCTTATCAAACAATGAGAACTAGACCTGCAAAAAATGGAGACAAAAACCTGTTTTCCTGCACATGCTGGTTCATCCCTTTCGCCTACAATTCAGAAGATAAATAAACTGTAAATTTCTTCAGTGTTTGTCTTCTCTTTTTTGATTGCTCAGTCCATGCACTTCCTCCACTTGTATCGAAACCATTTAAATCCTTCAAATGGCCCTCTGACTGGCCCTGACCACCACTTTGTGTTAGAATACATGCTATCCACTAAGTGTAGCTAATGAGCACCTCAGAAGGATTTCAATGGCTTTGAAACCAAGCTCAAAAAAAGGCTGGCTAACTGCAGAATAAAAACAAACAAACAAACAAAAACCAACAAAAACCCAACCTCACCTTTCCCTTCACTCAGTTTTGCATTGGGAAGGCTTTCATTCCACTATTTTCATTTTCACTCTATCTGAATGAGCCCCTGCTCTTGGGTCCTGAGAGATTCACATGGTACCCTTTTACTTTGACTAGTCTGTTAACCAGCAAACTTATGAGAAGAGCATGAGCAGTGGGGATCAGGATACATTCTTTAGTAGAAAGCAAAAGTTGAAACAAATTTCTGACAGGCTACAAGAGGATGAAGCAGATGGGTTAAAAGTTGTGGAGACAGAAATAAACTGATGAGAAAGTACAAATTAAGATCCTTGCAAATAATCTCCTTGATCAAAATGACAACAAACTTGCTTTCAATACGACCTTTCTCTCCTCTCTCCATACTAAAACTTTATTGTTCTTTTTCTCCCCAGAGCATAATTCTCCTGGAGAAGTCTAAACTCAGCAAATGAGAATGTTCCCTGGCTGCCAGGCGTGGGTGAGCACTCCAGCAGTGCCCCGGATAGATGCATTCAGGAAGCGATGTGGGCGTAAAGCATCCACCCTGTACATGCCAGCTTCTGCTAGAAAGAAACAGGTTCATAACAAGGGGCCTATGATGCACTTCTATAAGTCTGCCAGGTGGGATAAGAAGGAACTGCAGGGCACACTGAATTTTGCCCAGGATAAGAGAATAAGATTAAAAGAAAAGTAAGAATCCTTATGATGAGGTACTATGTCCTGCTCAAAGTAGTCTTATGACACCCACAACTCTTAGATGCAACACAATTTAATGAAGGTGAGAAATTATGTTGAGTAATTAACTGGTTGAGTAATTCCTCATTTTGTTGTTTGCTGACTGCTTTTTAAAGTGAAAATGCTGAATAAAAGTACAATAAATTGTGAGAAACTAAAAAGTAAAGAGATTGTGATCCAGGAACAGTCACCGAATGAGAGGGGCAGACTAATCTGGTCATCACTGTCACAGCTTCACTGAACTTCATGGAGATACCACAGCATTACATGAAGAGTTGCTCACACCATTAATTAAATGAGCGATAAAAACATCTAGTAACTATTGTTAATAGAATAATCTTATAGAAAAGTGCAAATCCAATTCAAAGGTGGCTGCTGATAAAATTAATAAAGGTGAGAATTTTAAAGTGTCTGATCTATTGAGATAATGATGGAAAGGAAATGGAAGGATTCTCTAAGGAAAGTAAGACTTGTGAGACAAAATATGCTGAATCAAAATTAATATTTTGAGAAGAAAGGTAGTACTATCTCTCTGTAGCATAAGCAGACTGAAAGTGCATGTGAAACTAAAGTGAAGAAATTGCACATGTCAGAATGACAGAAGACTGATGCAAAGGCATACGCAGAAGTTAAAAATATGTGCAGAAAACAGTATGGACAGCTGTGATTTGTAGACTTTTAGTTTTTACTTATTCCCTATTCTGCATGAACACAATGAGAAAAAAATATACAATTAAGTAAAGGAGAAATGCATTAAACACCTCATTCCAACACAATATGCTGTTGCTTGGTTTTACAACTGCCCCAAATACTGTTCCTCAGCCTGTTTTCAATCAGATCTAAGTCAGTTTGAATTGGAAATTAAATGTAACAAGATATAGAAAAGTTTCTAAAAATATTTAACCTCAGACACAGGCAAATATTGAATTTATTCTCCTAATTCAAAATTCTGTTTTTAAACTATGAAGTACCATCAGCTGTGTCGCTTCTTTATATTGTATTTTGTTCCTTTCTTGGGGTTTTGGCTTTCTGGAAGTTCAAAACAGGTTGTGCTTCTGACTATTTTATTTTCCTTGTTCAAGACAGTTCTCAGAAGACATGTCTCTTCAGTGTAATCCCTGGCTTGCACTCTGTCTTCCCTCTCAAAAGCTAACACAGCAGGCCCTACGCCCCTTCCATGTTTGGCCAGGGAGTAAAAAGAAAAACAGTTTCTCTGAAACTAATGCCCTCTTGATTTGTTCAAAGGACTTCTACAGTCAGAGAAATCTGTTTAAATAAAACGTACTGCATACATTGCCATAACCTAAACCTTCTCTTCTCTTGCAAATTAAGACCAGTTCCATTCAAAATTGCTGTCCTTCACCGGACAGCAAGGTACTTACAGACTCACTGCAGTATCCACCTCTGCTAGCATCTTCCTCTCAAATGTTAGTTTACATATAGCTAAAAATAAGATTTTTTTTTTTCATATCTCAACATTCTGAACTGTGTCAAAAGTTACTAGGCTTCACTTGGAAGTTAACCCTTCATAACTTGCCCATAGAAGCCGTGGATGTTCAATCCCTGGAAATGTTGAAGGTCAGGTTGGATGGGGCTTTGAGCAACCTGGTCTAGTGGAAGGTGTCCTGCCATGGCAGAGGAGTTGGAACTTGATGATCTTTAAGGTGCCTTCCAAGTCAAGCCATTCTGTTATGATTCTATGACTCTATGATTCTATGATAATTCTATAGCTTCAGGGAACAGCCCCGAAGTATTTGCTGGCTTATACCTTATGTATATTGTGTGATGCTTTTCTGCTTATTTCCCTAGAGACTATTATTAAAAGGCATATGAATAGTCTCATTTTTCTGGAAATTTACATAAGTAGGCATACCTTAGACTGCCCATCTTTATAAACAATTCATGTATTTACAAAGAAAGTTACAGTTTAAATCTGCAGTCTCATAATTTTTGCTTCTGCAGACCTCAGCTTTGTAAAGGTTTAGACACACACTTAACACTTGCAATTAGGAGCCAGAATGCACTATAATGCACTTACTAGTAACTGACACCATTTAAAAAAGTAGTGAAAATATTAAAACACTTTCCAAGGTTTTTGCAATATGCTACATGCAACTTGGAAATAATGGTACTCGACTTCTGTTGGCTTTGAAGGGAGCCACAGATAGAGGCTTCAGGTGCCACCGCAGTATCTTGCATAGAATTCTTTTTTTTAATACTTGTGCCAATTTTTAGTGTTGAAGTTAGTTAGTGATTAGTAGTGGTAGTTAAAGGTACCTGAGAAATCCTCTTCATCAAATAGATTTGAAAAAAAGTGTCTCTGCTGAATCTCACAGCTGACAGGGGCTCCTCTGCACAGACTAGAAAACATGGATCAGCTCAGTCACAAATTCCGTCTGATGAGCTCTACTGAATTGACTATTAGAAATTTTGAAAAGTTGGATGAAATCTATGGAGAAATGGTTCCTCTTTCCAAATAAATTTCCCATATCCACCAATGGCTTGAATCCATTGAAAATCACTCCTATGCCAAAACCTCACAAAGTATTTTTGGCTTGATATTGAGTCAGATACACTAAGGAAGACTTTGACCTAGAAAATTATTGCAGTGCCATGAACTAAAAATGCAAAAGTTCTTCAAATTGTCCTCATCTTGCTGCGTCCTTACCTGATAAGTGCTGCAAAGATTCTAAGAAACAGGAGAGGGAAAAAAGGAGCATACAGTGACAGATGAAACATGTATGTGCTAAACATTAATTTGAACTCTCAGTAGCATTCTCATTAGAATCTGTTCTATCCAAACTTTCCAGCTAAACACATTTGCATTTACATAGCAAAGAGCTGCAAGAATTTCAGGAAGCTCAACATGTCACAAGAAGTTGTAGAAATGATGCAGGCATCTTTTCCTCTGAACTAATACATAAATTCACTGCCTCAGCATGTTCTACAGCACTTTCAGCTTCCAATATGTGTAAAAAAAAATTAACAGTAATTTCTAGTTCCCAAAGAATTTAAGAGATTTTCTGTATGAGAAGGCATAAGAGACATAGGATGAGAAATAGTGTGCAGAGCTAACTAGCTTCTGATGAGGACTCCAAGAATGTTTTGGAAATGTCTGTGCAGATGTGCTGAAAAAAAGTAAATAAAACCTTAAAGAAAGACGCACCGTAGTACAGTTTGATATACCACCATTCAAAGAAATGAATAACAGGAATTTAAAATTCCTCTAGACTCATTTAGAGTCTCTCATGCACTTGATCAATAGGAAAAAGTCAAAGGGTGCTTAACCAGGCAATGTACTGAAAAGAATCCAAGTCTAAGCTGGAAGTACATTGTAAGAAACACACATGGTCAGAACAAAAAGTTACATTAATGTACAACTCTCCAACTATACCAGCTCTCTAGATTTAGTCCAGTGTTTCATGGCAATATCAAAATTTTCATTGTCTCAAGACAATGGAATATTTAAAACATTGCCTTCTGATTTTAACTGTTTTTTATTTGTTAGTTATGTAACTTAATACATGTAAAATTCTATTGTTAATTGTCCTCCAATCTTGAATATCGTTACGAGTGTAGTTGCCAACTAAACCATAGCAGTCAATGTTGTTTGTGAAACCTGTATTATGTACTTCTATTATTTGTTTCCCACTTGTGTTTTATATACCACTAACATTTAAAATTGTCATTAAAGACAGAAACTTTAAAAGATGACATATTCCTTGAAAAGCAAGAAGAAACTAGCATTTTCATTTTTAGACAGTAAAACAATCTAATAAATTCAGTAAATCTGTCATCAGATATGAAGTGATCAGTACCTTTTATCATTGTAGAGCAACAAAGAGGTTTTGGTCAGTTTAAAACTAATTGAACAGCAGCTGTCTTCAGACCTTTATTTTGAATGTAACATGCACGCGGTCCTAATCCAGCACAACATTTTAGAGTGATGCAGAAACAAATGTCTTTCCTCCTTGTAACGGAAGATATCTTTTCATGGTTTTTTTTTTTTCAGTTGTCTTATGGAGATCTGATATTGTTTAAAGCATCACAAGAACCAAAGTAATCAAAATACTAACGGTATCTGTCAGCTAGTTATTATTTCATTCCTGTCATAACATAGCATATGGTTACTTTTCTATCTTTCTTTCTCTCTCCCTATTGATGAAATCATAGACAAATTAATGAACTGATGCAATATATATAATAACTTTTTGATACAGGGAAGAGCATTCAGACAAAGGTAGCACAAATACAGGAAAAGAAACAGAAAGCTAATTATTGCAAAGTCATAATGTTACCAAAGGACCTTCTCGTGTAGATGCAAAATCAATTTGCAAGCCAAATAAGTTTCAGCACAAATTTACCAAATGCTCCAGTGAGCAGATTCAAGTGGCATGCCTTGTGTTCTTGGAATTTAGGTTCCTGGAAATTTCCTCCTTCATTGTTCAGACCTATTGCTTTTTTCCCATTTTCACAGGAATGCAAAATTTGCTAAAAAGAAAAGATTTCTGCCAATTCACATCACCAGGAAACAGAAACAACTTTCCTGTACTAGACTCGCATATTTACAGTCCACAGCACAGTGTATAACATTGTGAACTCTTAGGACCTTTTTGAAATCTGAGATACACTAATGTTAAAGAGTGGGTGCAAGTGGCATAATAATTATGGACTTAATATTTCTCACTCACTTGTATGCAAGAATTCTAGATTAATGGCGGTAGTCCTTTAACCTAGAAAAAGTTTTGCCATGCAACAATTTGTCCATGCCTGAGTTGCACAGCAGATCCGAGGAACTGATTTAGAAAAGGAAGATATCTATAATGAATACTTGTATTTGTAAAAATAAGGGTACCTCCTGATACTTGTGCCTTTCTTTATCCAGGTGGAGTTGACTGCAAGAATGACAAGTGATTTCTGAACTTCTGTCTACTCCAGGGACTGGGGAGACCTCATGGATCTGCAGGGTCTCAGGGAATACTGTTCGTTGGCCCAGAGGGGAAATGAATGAGGAAACCTCATGATGCAAGTCTGTGAGGACCTCCTTTCTTTTGGCCTTGTTTGTACTTTCTCCCCAGAATAGAGTGTTGATTGTGTCCCTGATGTAGGGCATAAGGGTTTGGCTCTCCAAGAAGTGACTGAATATAACCTACATTCTTAAAGATGGAACTGTATAGAAAAGATGCCAAGTAGTCAGAAGTGCACATCCAAAACAGTCAGCTTCTTTATTTGCCATTTACTTTCTCTCCCCAACAAGATTTCTTTATAATATGCTCATCTGTGAACTCAAAGCTTTCTGCTAGTCAGACTTTGGAAACGTCACACTGTTAGGTAATGTTTTAGTGAAGTGGTGTCATCTAAAAAGGCTCTGACCAAAAATAAGACAAATCTGATTCAAAAGCATAGGGAATAACTACACTTTGCTGTGCACCAGGGGGAATTCACGTGTTAAGTGCTCCCATAGCATTAGAGATACAGCTTTGCTGAGGGTATGAATGGCCACTGATCATGCCAAAGAGTGCCTTAAGTCAGCAGGATATTTTTATGATCTATTTAATCACACCTACCCTTAAACTTAGTTTAAAATAAATCTTTTTAAAATTTAGCCTAGATAGTACTCTGTTGCCTACATTTTTTGAAGGGTCTTGAATTTCAGAAAAGGATTTTTAAGGTCTCTGTAAGGGTTCTGGTGTATTCTAATATAACATACTTTTTGTATTTTCACATCAAAATTTTAAATCCAAGAAAAAACAAATTTTTCACAAAATATTCTGGAAAAATGTTCCCTTTCTAAACAGACCTTATTTTTAGTAACATTTTAATGAATGAAGTAACAAATAATCTCAAGAAAATATCTTTGCTGTCACAAAAAAAGGGGGTTCTCTGACATACTCCCATACATTTTCTATAAATTTATGTATTTTTGTTCAACTTTGAAAAGGAAACTTGATCTGCCTGAAATAAGATTATAGAGTAAGAAATAGAATAAGAAAAACCTTTTTTTTTTTTTCTGCTGAGCAACCTACTGCTTTTGAGAAGTTTTTCTCATTGGAAAATACTTCTAATGCTGTCCAAGGTCAAAAAAGAGCCTGCCATTTGCTGGGTGTTTTGCAGTCTGTGTGAAAGGGATCTGCAAGCTCAGTTTAGTTCCCAGTCAACAAATGTCCAACACAGCTGTCATTAATCGGCATTCCTGCTGGCAGCCTCTGCAAAGAGGGCAAAGGCTAATGTACATGGAAGCTGACCTATTTTATGACTTTATTAGTAATTCTTTAGAACAGGCTTCTCAGTGTGAGGAAGCGAACGCTGATTCTTACTGCTGTTGCTGGGGCTGTAAGCTTCTTTTGGACAAATAAACTCGGTTTCCAAAGCTCCCAGTCTGGCATCTTTCACACATGCTAAAACCCACTAAAACAGAAATGCTCATACAAGTTGCACTGTTTGAAACAAAGCATATTAGCACTCATACTGAGAAGGCTATATCTGTTAAGTTTCTTTCCAGAAAGCTATGTTCTAATTAGCTATTCTTGTTTCTTTTTCCAATAATATTGTATCATGGACATATTCTGCCAAAACTAATTCTTATTCTGTTATTTAGCCATCTCCGATTTCTTACACTCTTAACCAAGCTAATTTTCCAGGGAACATTTATTGAGCTTGATGAGCACCAGGCAACATCTTTGTGGGCTAACCCATAATAAAGTACCACTTCCTATCTATGATACCACATATGCCCATTCATTTTCTACATTCACTTCCCTGTAACAGGCAAAGTTTTCAGCATCACTGATGAGCTTGTTTGTAGAAACAAACTGCTTCTACAACAAGGAGTTTGCTAGCTATGCCCCAACTAACAGCATTTAGGGGAAGGTGAAAGAGAGAGGAGAGGTTAACTTTTGGGGTTGTAAATACAGTTTGCAATCATGGTATTACAGAATATTGATCTTTGGTCTAATAAACTGAACTAGCTTAATATGGAAAAAAGAGAATTATGGAAACAGGGATATTAATTACAAAACATGGTGGTATAATTTCTTCTGTGCATAGTTGCACTTCAAACTCTGATACCATTTTTTTGCTTATAACATAAATCCTAAACTGAGCACAAAACACTACTTATTTACCAAATGGATACTGATATTGCAGTCTAGAAATAAAAATTCATTTATTGAACACAAAGAACTATAATTGTTTACTATATTTCTATCTGTTTGATGAACCTGAAGGACTCACATTCCTTGATTAGGAGGCATAAAAAGCAATGCAAATAAGAGATAGACATTGTGCAAAAGAAAGTTTCATGTTCTTTCTAATCCAATTTTCTCACTTTAAAAATACTTTTTGAACTTAAAAGAATTTGTTTCCACTTCCTTTTACAAGTGTTTATTTCTAGCTTTGTAAGCTTTAGTTTTATAAGAATCTTTTTGCCTTAAATCGGCTTCTGAATTGGACAAATTAATTTTCCTTTTGCTCATCAAGCAGGCAACTTTAAAATGCTCCAAGTTTCTATTAAAAGCATTTTTTTGTGCTTATAGCATAGTTGTACAGCTTTTAACATTCATGTATGCTTTGGGCCATCAAGACTGTTTTTCATTGCTCTAAATGTACTTGTTTATTTACCTTTCAAATAGTTTGACATTTGATGTGTTGAATTTTCTCTATGGAAAAACATTAAAGGGAAATTACTCAGAGTACATTGCTATTGCATATTTTTCCCTCATAAAGCAGATTTCAAACATAGCAGACCTCTTGACAAGGTGAGGTCCATTAAATGAAGCACACAGATCTTTTTAACCATTTTCATAACTCATGGACATAACTCATTTCATAACTCATTCAAGGACAGAGTAAGGTGGTCACTGGTCACCTACTCCAATCTCTCCTAAATTTATCTTTTAGGACTGTTTTATTTAAATGTCACATAAGCACATGTTTTTTACTTACAGTGAATCACCAGTCAGGACAATATATCAAACCAGCTGAAATAAGCCTGATAACCTTTTCCTGCTGTAATGGACGAGTGACATATATGCCAAATCAGAACACTTGTGATTTTTTCTCCTTGATAAACACAGAAGTTTCGTAACTATTTTATTAGGTTGCATGAAAGTTATGAAAACAAGCAAACAAAAAGTGAGTCATCCTTTATTGTATTAATAGATATGATACAACCGAGCATCTCACATGAACACTGTCAACCCAAAAGATTTTATGTGCGTCCATTATAAGAACTTACATATCACAAACTGATCATCTTTCCTATAATGTATCTATTAAGAAAGATTCATAAATGTATCATTCAGAGTCACTGAGCATTTGCATACATGGCCCCTGTCTTTCTATCTCTCTGTCTCACTTTTTCCTTCAAAGTTAAGAGGTTACGTAGTGCTCCATGGGCAACATCAAGTTGCTGTAATCATAGACAAATGTTACACAGGAGACAGTGAGAAAATTAGACAGGAAAAGGAATGACACCATCATTTTCAAAGAGCAGATTCCATGTACCCCGTCTAAGTCTGTCATTTACTCTTCATGTCTGGAATTACTTGAGGTTTTTTACCTATATTTCTTTCACACTTGCTGGTTGCTTTAATTTCACTGGTTGCAGCTTCAGCAACAAGTTTTTATGACATCCATACTTCTTCTCCAAATATTCAAGGAAGAAAACAGGCTCTAACCTGTTATCTCAAACCAGTGTTTTCCAGGGATGATCAATGCAAAATCTCTTCCCATTGCAGAGGTGCAGCCGAGGACTCTCGTCCTTTCCATTGCTAATATACCAGCTGAAATACCCTTATTCCTATTGCATTCAGTACCTGTAATTTTCTTTTGATGACCAGAGTTGTCCAGTATTTTAGGTGCGTAATAACTGGCATCTTCTTGACAATTTAACCTATATTTGAAGCTACCAGAGGTCTTGTCTACACAGTAAATTGCACAGCCTAATCTACAGTATAATTTAAAATCGTTTTGCTCATATCCATGTGCTTGCAAGCCAGACTCAGATTCCTCCTCCTATCTTTCCAATTCTTGCATATGCTGAATCACTCTCATGTTGATTTGATGTTGATTTGATGTTGATTTTTCCCCAGTGGCTGAAGATGGTGATTAGACATTTATCTATCTAGATCTTTCTATTAACTAAACAAAAGCAAGATGGGATGAACTCAAACATCTTATTTGTTTGAGACCAGATTATTTCTACTGAATTTACATCAGTTTCTAAAATTAATTTTGGACTCCTTACCAAGGGGTTTGTACCACATTTGTAAAAACACTGTTAAAAAATATTGCACATTGCTGTAGCTTTACACACCAACAAAGCTAACCTGAAAATATTTCTTAACACATTTAAGAGAAACAAAAATTAGGGAATAAGAAAAAAGTTATTTCTGTCATTGTCATAACACATTGATTGCACTATAACATTAGTAATTTCAATATTGTAAGAAAAAAAAACCTGTCTTTTTCTAAGGTGTTGAAATATATCTTCACTGAAAGAACTATACATGATTTGACAAAATAGACATCTGCCCATTTTCAACATTGTTCTTATTTAAAAGCAAAGCTACCCCAGCCTTTTTAAAGAATATGTTTTTTAAGCAGACTCTCTTGCTATAGCATTTGAAAGGTTCAGGCTGTAGCAGAAATTATCCAAGTGTCACACTGATATTGGCAGAGCTGATGGACTGACTGACGCTAGGACCACGTGAACTCGAGATCTAGGCGTTCTCTCTGAGTCACCCGCAGTGGAGTTACCACACCTGCACGACTCAGCAGACCACTTAGCCAAGCTGAATTTTATAAATTTTATGAAATGGAAATCATAAGATTGTTCATCTCTTTGAGAATTCAGACAGTATTTCAACATCTTGATACAAATAAGTAGAGCTATTTAGCATCATAACACTGTAGATTGTTGGTGATCCAGCTCATTCAAAACGCCAGTGGCAAGTAGAACGTGACACTATGATCTGGATGCACTTTAGTGAGGACTAATAAACAGTACTTATTTCAGGTTTAGGAGCAAGACATCCATATGACTTACTGGAAACAGTACGAAATAGGTATTACAGTGAAATAAGTGGAAATTAGACACATTAATTTCCTGCAATTTATAGTAATAACTTGCAGATATGCTAGTCAGACTACATCTCTGTCAGATCTCATAAGTTCAGAAGGGTTGGGTCTGGTTAGCAACAGAATCAGAAATCTCAAAGGAATATCATGTGTACACCGTGAAGCAATGCTGACAAGCCAGAAAATGAGTCCTTTCCCTTTGAATCTACAATGACACAAGCTCTCTCAGTGTGAAATGTGCCATCATGCTGAGTTGGTAAACTCTGAAGGAGAAAGATTTGAATTCAAATAAGTAATTTCTGCTTTCTTGGCTTAGTTTCAACTGGATATAATATTTTTCTTCACATTCTGCCCTCTGAAGAATTCCTGTGAAGTGCTGGAGCATATTCTGAAGAGGTTGCAGTGCTTCATCCCAGAGGTGACCTGAACATCTGCAGGCACTCTGCATCTGGTAAGTTACCTACATTTTTATGAAAAACCTGCATCCCATTTTACTGATACAATTTTATACTGAGTCCAGGCATGAATATTTGCTATTAGTTACCGACAGAGATTTCTTCAACAATTGCATTGTTCAGATTAAATTTTTTGTCCAATGTGACCTTTGCAAAATTTGTTTGGTATTCATAGTACTATTCTGTACTATAATCTATCTATTGGTCACAAAATTCCTTAAAAATTACAGCTGTTCTATGAAGGACAGGATCTCCTTTTCTGTAGACAGATGTAAATCATAAGGTTTTCAGTGGGCAGGCCATAAACTCAAAACACGACATGATGCTTCACGTTTCCATATCAACAAATGTCAACCATATTCTACAGAACTGTAACAGATTACTTTCTAAAAGGACCTTTTCCTATTCAATAAGAAGGAAGCAGAGTACATTAGAAAGGTAAGGGCAAGTACACGAATATCCCGAACTGGTATATAATATCTTTTTGTCCTTCACAATATCGCTACATAGGAATTGTTTCAGGTCTCAATGGTGTTTCAGCAGAATGGCTACCTTGCATCCACATTTGGCACAGGTATTTGTCCAGTTGGAATATTATGGACAATTGGATGCCCACATTGTTGTGTTTTAACCCCTACAGAAAGCTAAACCACACATAACCACTCCCTCCCTCTTTAATGGGGTGGGGGAGAGAATAGAAAGGTAAATAAAAGTACGAAAACTTGTGATTTGAGATAAAGACAGTTTAATTTAAAAAAAAAGTAGCACATGAAAGCAAATCAAAACAAGGAATTCATTCACTGCTTTCCATGGGCAGGAATGGCCCCTGTCTTTCTAGATCTAGATCCAGCCATCTCCAGGAGATCAGGGTCCCACCATGTGCGACAGTTACTTGGGAAGACAAATCCAGAACTCCAAAAGCCCCCTTTCCTCCTTGTCCTCTTCCTGAGCTTTTATTGCTGAACATGACATCATATGGTATGGAATATCTCTTTGGTCAGTTGGTGTCCCGTCTCCCAGCTGTTTGTTCACCCCAGCCTACTCACTGGTGGGGTGGGGTGAGAAGCAGAAAAGTCCTCAGCTCTGTGTAAGCCCTGATCAGCAATAATGAAAACACCTCTATATAATTAATATTGTTTTCAGCACAAATCTGCAAAATAACCCAATACCAGGTATTATATAGAAAATTAACTCTATCTCAGCTAAAATCAGTAAACACATTTAAGGATAAGATGTTGATATGTAAAAGTATTCGGGGAAAAGCCAGAAGAATGCCTGAAGGATTGGAAACAACATTTTACAATTAATAATTTGAAGAGACCAGTATAAATAGTTCAAGAGAAAGTCAGTGTCCCAGTTACAGATGTAAAAGTATTGACATGGAAAAAACCTTCTTCAATACAGGATTATTCTTAAGACAAAGATGCAGCACCAGAACAGTCCTTGGATGGTAAAGTTAGACAAATTCAGGTTAGGGAAGAATTGAAGCCTTGTTTGATGGACATTCTTTTTTTGAAGTTAATTTATTGGAGTAATATTTTGCTAACTGAGTCTTAATTATAGGAACTGTTTTGAAGAAGATATGATATATCCCTGAGAGCCATATTCTAGTTTAAAGTAGAGAAGGCCTGTGGCTTAAGTGATGTTGGAGGTCAAATTAAATTATCAAAGTGATCCTTCGTGGCATTCTGGAAATGGCATCTTAGATTCAATCTTTCTATAACTGATGTTTCAAAAGTGTCTAATATAAACACTAAAAAGAAAATATGAAAATCTAAGCTTTACTTATCTGTAACTTTACAATCCAGAGAGCACCCGTGTGACTTTCCTATGCTTTGTTCATGAGCAGACATGAACACCTGCACAGCACATATTTTTACGAGTTTATTTATTTATTAGTGTGTGATAATCTAAAAAGACCTTCATGTAGATGCTATTGCCTATCAGGAGATCAACAGTGTTTCTACTTATTTTGAAAGGAATTCAAAATAGCAACCACAAGCTACAATGCCAAACCAGGTCTTTTTTGAGAAAGCCTATTTCCAGCCTATTTTTGCAGATAGATCTGTGTATCATTTCTTTTATGATGGTAACCCAACATGAAAGAAAACAGGAAGGAAATAATATGTTCTAAATGTAACAACAAGAATCATATTCCACTTTTCTGATTTGTTTAGACTGCATGGTAAAACCAAAAGGGATCTGAAGCTTCCAAAGCCATTATATTCTGTATTGGAGGTTTATATCTAAAACATGCAGCTTTTTATAACAGTAGTGATAGCAGTAAAAACTACATCATTAAATAATAGTTTAAGAGCCCTAATTTTTAAGGCATTATAAGCTGTGTTCCATGTCAGGACATAAATATAACGCCAAACCTGCTTCTGAACCAAAGAATATTCAGTGGTAGCTTCTTTTCTAAGATTCACTTTAAAGGTGTGCATCTGAGCTCCAGATCTTCTACATGTAGGTGTCTACATGTGTGTTAGAGATGTTCCAGGACTCTAGAAATTCCCAAGATGTTGAGGTTACTGACTGATACCTGGCTGCTCCACATCTCTCACAGATTGGCATCTGGCAGTCCACGATGGACATATCAGACATGCATAGCTCACTTGGGTTCTAGCTGGCAGACTGGATGGACTCAAGTGTGCTATAGGCCCTTTATCATTTCTTACAACATCAGATGGACAATTGAAACAGTACAAGGCTTCGGGTTTTGTGTAGCTGAACCAGACACAGATGTTTCTTTGAAGGTGATCTGAATCAGCTGATGCTTGAATCCCAACAGATACGAAATTTGTATCTTAGAGTACCTGGACCTCAAAAGGATGAAAGAAATTCCAGAATGCTGTGTTTCCTGCAGAATTTACAGGTTCAGGGCACAATAATTCACAAATTTTATTTGATTTCAGTAAAATTCTGACTAGAAGCAGATCAAATTCAGATTGAATTCTTCTCAATTTTCAGGCTCCACTTCCAGGATCCATCATGCACTCCCAGAGCACAAGGTGAGAAGCCTCCCCTTTTTGCAGGAGTGTTGATATCCCTTGCTTTCATAAAAAAAATAAAACTGCAACCAAACTTAAAAATATGGAAAACCCTTCATGAAAAACAATTACCTTTCTCCATGCAGTTCTCCTCACCACCTTGTAGGAATGTGACACTGTAACAGAGTGTGTTTGAATTCTGCTATTTACTGTCCGTCTTGGGTTACAATCATAAAAGAAATTATAGACAAATCTGTCTGCAAAAGTAGGATGGAAATAGGGTTTCTCAAGGGATTTCTAACATCTTTGGCTTCTCTTCAGGCTGGAAATACCACAAAAGAAGGCTTTTCGTGGTGTTTGTATTTCAGCACATCTGTTTTTATGACCCACTGAAACCAGGAAGTTTAGAGCACATACAAATGAAAAATCACCTCAAGCAAGCTAAGCAAAGAGTCAGAGGTCCAATTCAAGTTTTAAGAAATATCCAATTCCATTGTTATTTTAGCTTATGTGCTCACCCACCCCTAACCGTTGGGACAGTTGTTTGAAACCTCTGTTAAATAAGTATGTAAAGGCATAGTACAGAAGTGAAGGTGTCAAAATAATTTTCATATTCTATTTTTCACTAATGTTTGGTAGGACATCGTCACCTTCTATTTACAGATGGCAGAAGTTACCAGAAATAATGGACGGCACTCTTAAGTCAGTGATAGGATCAGCAGCAGTGAGGGTATTTAAGACCAGAAGGTTTTTTTCTAAACAGTATCTGTTGCCCTATAATGCTTAACTATATTCTTTCTGCTATCAGCCATTATTCAGCTTCTGTTCTGTAATATTCTCTTTCCCCTTCATTTTCTACTTACATTTTTCAGTAGCAAAATCTTCCCAAGGATTGTAATATAAACAAAACTGTAGAAAGGAACAAAAGTCCTTTAAGGTAATCTAACACTCTTACAAGATGCCTGGGGTAAGTAAAAGTTTATTTTAGAAATATCTCCACGCATTTAATAGAGCTTTTCACTGATACAGAGCTGTAGAAAGTTTAACCACATACATGAATGTTTATTGTCTTCTAATTGAGATAATTGCTTAGAAAATTCTGCATTTTCATATTTTCAGTTGCTTTTATGAATCTCTATACAGTATAAGGTACAGTCAATTGTATTAATAGAAGTAGGAAAGGGCCTCAGAAGGGAAAACTTCAAAGGAGCAAAGTTTCTCTGGTAAATTTGTACCATTTGTAATGACACTTATGTTTTCTTATTAAAGAATTTTGTTGCATTTTTCAGCCATGTATGTCCACCTTTGGAACAAGATTTTACAGAGCAGAGGACCCCAAAAACCTCTAATAGCTTCTTTTTAGGTCTATTGTCTAGAAGTTCTAAGGCATGGTCAAAAGGCCTTTGAGACGTTACAGTGACTAAATGAGTTCTCCCACAGCCAAGAAGCCAAAAGATATAAGCCAAGCCAACCCTTCTTCTGTTTTCGTTTGAATAATAGAGAATCCACAAAATTGCTGATACTTTCTTTAAAAAAGGAAATATTCAAATATGCCAGCAGTGATTTCTGTTCACGTTGTTCTAGCTGTGCCAGATGCTCTAAGCAAAGTTTGTTCTTCCATTTTGAAGAGCAATGTCATCTGCAGTCTGTCAGATGTGCTTATGCCTAATCACAAAATAATCTAACTGGATACAGTTAACAAAGTAACTTTCTCAGTGGAAGGATCTTTAAATATAAACTTCTGGATTCATTCCATGGATATTTTGACTACTTATTTTCAGATTAACTTTCTGCATCACTGTCACAGGTATTGCTGCTTGGAAATATATTCAAACACCTAAGCCTGGTTTTTGCCTGTACATCACATAAAATATGACTGACTGGCACCCAGAGATGAAATTCTGTCAAGCAGGAATATTCACCTATGCTAAAACCATGAATCAGGAAATTTTCTAGTGCCAGAGCAAAATATACCTCTTTGGCATGCAGACAAATTCTACTATCTCATCCTGACTTCTTCCACCTAACAGACATTTTACAAGACACTGAAATATCAGCTTGATGTAAGTGAATTGAAATCTGAGTCCTTTCATTGCCATGTCAATTTGCAGCTGTACTGTGAGGCTGCAGCTGTACTTCAGCAGGCAGGCTCTAATCTACTTCAGCCACTGCCAACTCTGTCTGTCACTGAAGAAATGTGGCAGATATTCCAACTTCTGTGGGACAATTTCTGGTAGTGTTTACCCAGTAAATATGCATTTTATTCTGTTTGTGGGATCAGAAAGCCCAAATGCCACAGAAGTCTTTGAGGTCAGCGAAGGCTGACAGAGAACAAGGAGAAACCTGGCAGAGGACGATATGTGCTATAGTCGAGCTGGGGGTGTTCTCCATGCTCTCCTCCTGGAACTCAGGGACAAGCTGCTCCTCATTTCAAGACAGCTGGTGGCAGTGTGTGGAGGTACAGTCCAGGAAGCAGCTCATAAATACTGGCTGAGGGATAACATTGTCAAATTGCATAAGTATCTGAGAAGCCACAGACATCTGAATTCATTAGCAGTTCATTTTCAGGAGAGAAAAATTTGAGGTTTATTTTCAATGTTTTGAGAAATGATAAACTTTGTGTTAATAGAAAGACTTTAAAACACAAATGTTTAAATTCTGTACAGTACTAAATGTCTAAGTCTTTATTTGTATCTTGTTTTATTTGTATCTTCTTTCTCCAGCTTCCTCCAGCTTCCTTCCTTTCTTTCCTTTCTTCTTCTCCCCCATAATTAGAAAGGTAATGGATAGAAAAAAAAAAAACAACAATGTTCATGGGATGATTCTTTTTCCATTAAAGACACAAGGGTGCCATAATCATACACACTGAATTAGCAAAATTTCAGCAAGTGTTTGAAGAGATTAATTTAGATGATCACTTAATGTTGTTTTCATGAAATATTCTGGATAAAAATTCACAGAATTTCTACTCTTTCAGGAAGAGAAGGAGTGCTAGCTCCCTATGGACGAAGAGTTTCAGCAGTGGGATAACAGAAAAAGTAATCAATGTTTAATCTGTCATGTAAAAAAAGGGGAAATACAGACATCTTCCTCAGCTCCATCTCCTTCCTGATAAAAGTTCTGAAAAGGGTGGTTGTAAAGCAATACTGAGTTTCCTCACCAGAGTTGGCCACTTTCTGATTTGGAGTTAGAATTAAGGTCAAAATTACCTTACTTACTACAGTAATTGTTTTCATCTTTATTAACAGTACTATTTTACTATTCCTGTTTTGAAGCACATGGATTCAGAGGTAAACCTGCAGATGCTAAACAAGGTTAAAAGAACTGTTTTGAAGAAAGTCCTGTCTATCTTCACAAATATTTTGGAGTTCAATACTCAGAAATGGTTGGTCTGTGCACCCAGAGCACGAGTTTCTCTCCTCTCTTGTAAGTTCAGAAAGACAGGTTGGATATGTCTTCACTGGGTTGTATCCCTACCTCATTTTACCCATTGATGGTAGATACTTAATTTTTATACAGGGAACAAGCTTCCTTAGGTTTGGTTTTATAGCAGTGTTTCTGAAAGAGAATGTACTTAAATATTCATATTTTGCAATTGACGTTAGTGTAGGTGAAGCTGTTCCTACCAACAGCCCACTAGAGGATTCTTATTACTGGAGTGTGGGGGAGACACTGTTTTTTCCTGAGAATACCGTATGTAGTTTACACTTGAATGCTTAAAGGTTCTTTATGAGATAGTCTCTGTTTTGGTATTTGTTTCCAAAACCCTTTCAACAGATGTACTCACTTTCCAGGTATACTACAAATTTTTTTCTCTTCTCACAGAATTTTCTGAAGGAAAGGAAAAAAAAAAGATTGAAAAACTCAGTTTTCGCGTGAATCGACGCAGTGGGAAGACAAATTGCCTCTAACAGTACCCACCTCTGTCCCACCCTTCCTTGGAAAGATGAGTGCAGAGTAGGCCTAAGGGAGCAGAAAAGTTGGTGATTCAAATAAGCACTACTAAACCAGCATAAGAAAGTCTTGCAATTCACATGTTATGTGCCAAGTAACAAGGCAAGTCTCTGCTTTTTAGTCTCTTCTCACAAGAATGAAGCAGTCAAAAAGCAATTTCCCTTTCACACATAATATTAAGTGCAAATTTGCAACTTTAATTTAAAAATTGTACACACCACTTACAAGATCTGTTCATTCAGTATTCTCCCAAACAGTGGACTTCACACTGAATTTTCTTTCTTTACATATTTTGATGCTTCTACTCCTCTTCCTCTTAAGCAAGCCAATTACGAAAATACCACTTCCACTGAAAAAGCTAAAATATTTCTTTTGTTTTTTTAAAGCTAGCTATTGCTTTTCATTTTAAACATTCTCTTCCCTGTCTCTTTCTAAACATTGGAAGGAATGGTCAAAGAGAAACTTATAAATGTCAAAATATTAAAGAAAATAAAGTGCATTTTCAAGAGTCAATTATTCATTCCAACTTGGCCTGCAGAATTGTAATGTAAGACCATTAACACAAAAGCATTGGAATTTCCTTATAGCCTTTCCTATGCACATGAAGAGGGAAAATGTGGATTTTTGGTGATATTAACATGGGAAATAAAACAATATAAGTTATGTAATGTAGATGAGAGCAGAGTATTAAATGGACCAGTTCTCTTTTATTCACCTGTAATATAAGTGAGATTGTTTCAAGCAGTGTCAGGAAAATGTATAAAATTCATGTTAAGGCCTGAATAGCTGAGTTGTATATTGAAAGCAAGTGAGAATGGAAAGCATATCCCAGATTTTGATGTAATGAGATAGAATACTCTCCAGCACTTTGTTAGTTTTCTGCCTGTAGGTTAGAGTAATGTCTATGAGATGAGCAAAAAGCTGAAAATTGGCAATATAACTGTAGCTTTCTGATATCCTTAGCTCAACTTGTCATGGCATTCAGTGCCAATTTTACAGAGACATAATACTTCTGTGGAACTTGTAATGAGTCTCTGCTCAATTCATCTTTTAGATCAGTAGGAAAAAGCACAACTTTGTGCAATGACATATCCATTGCCAAGTACCATACTGCTGGGTGAAACCAGGTCATGGCATTAGATTAGTTTTGCACAGAACTGTGTGCTTTTCTGCTGATTTAGCAATCATCCTTGCCTGGTTTAGTACTTCAGGTTTTAGCAAGTGCTTTGGCCCCTCCTGAAGTATCTCTAAAGAGCTTAAGAGGGAATACTTCGAGCAAGTACAAGCAGACGAAAACGTAACCTGTCATCTGCTGGTGGCACAACACTGCAAAACACAAAAACAGTCCAAAAGATTTCTGGAAAGCGTTGACGACAACTTCCTGTCACAGGTAGTGGAGGATCCTACAAGGAATGGTGTGCTGTTACTGTACTAACAAACAGAGGAAGCCTTGTTGGAGATGTGAATCTTGGGAGCAGCCTTGGCTTCAGTGAGAGGGAGATTGTGGAGTTCAGTATCAGGCGAGGAGAGAGCAGAGCAGCAAGTAAGATTACAACCATGGACTTCAGGAGAGCTCACTTTAGCCTCTTAAGAGATCTTCTTGGAAGAATCCCATGGAAATAGGCCCTGCAGGAAAGAGGGGTCCAAGAGAGTTGTTTTATGTTCAGGGATCACTTCCTCCAGGCTTAAGAAAGATGCATCCTGATGACAAAGAAATCAAGCAAAGGGAGAAAGAGACCTACATAAATGAATAAAGAACTCCTGTTGTTACTGAAGTCTAAGCAGGAGATACATAGGAGATGGAAGCAGGGTCAGGCCACTGGGAATGAATATGGAGAGGTTATCAGAGTAAGTAGAAATGAGACAAGGAAGTCCAAGGCCCATCTGGAATTAAATCTGGACAAAGATGTCAAGAACAACAAGAAAGGCTTCTTCAAATACATCAATAATAAAAGAAAAACTAAGGGTGATGTGGGCCTATTACTACATGGAGGGGGAACCCTGGTAACAGAGGAAGCAGAGAAGGCAAAGTTATTGAATGTCCTCTTTGCATTGGTCTTCACTGACAAGACCAGCCCCTGGGAGTATCTGACCCATGAGACCAGAGTAAAAGTGTTGAAAGGAAGACTTCCCCTTGGTCAAGGAGAATTGGGTTACAGAACTTGACATCCACAAGTCCATGGGCCCTGGTGAGCCCATGGGCATCCACAAGTGTTGAGAGAGCTGGTGGACACCATAGCAAGGCACTCACAATAATCTTTCAAAGGTCATGGAGATCAGGAGAGATGCCTGAGGGCTGGAAGATGGCAAATGTCAGCCTGGACTTCAAAAGGGCAAGAAGGAGGACCCAGATAACTACCAGCCAGTCAGCCTCACCTTTCCTGGCTCCATGTGTGAATTAGTCTATTTGGGTTGGCATACTACAGAATGATGTTACCACTGGTACTTAAACAACCTTTGATCTCCCAAAAAGTTAGATACAAGTTGGTATCTACTGTAAC
Source organism: Ptilonorhynchus violaceus (assembly GCA_013397565.1). NCBI lineage: Eukaryota > Metazoa > Chordata > Aves > Passeriformes > Ptilonorhynchidae > Ptilonorhynchus > Ptilonorhynchus violaceus. The sequence goes on along the minus strand of VZRJ01002165.1, from coordinate 26,576 downwards.
CTGGCTCATTATAACCCAATCTAGTGGGTGACATCCCTGCCCATGGCAGTGGATAGGGGGTTGGAACTTGAAATTCTTTAAGGTCCTTTTCAAACCAAGGCATTCTGTGATTCTATTAATGACACCATCTTTCTCCTCATGAGTCCCTCTGACTGTTCCAACTGCAAATGTCAAGTCAAATGTCAACAGAGTTAAATATTTAGCTTGTTGGTTCATTTTCTCAGCAAAAGGCCCACTGCACTGCAATAAATACTTAGGGACAGGGTTTAGTGAGGTACTTGGCAGTTGGACTCATTGATCTTAAAGGTTATTTCCAACCGAAATGGTTCTATAGTTCTGTACATCCCCTGGGGCCATAGTACAAAGACAATTTTTTTTTCCAAGATGATTAGAATGGAGTAATGAAGCTTTGAGGTATATAACGTTCCTTCTTAAAGAACAGAATAAAAATGGAAATTAATATCTCTGACAATTAAGAAATTTAAAATATAAATAATAGGCATATTTTAAATGTGAAATTATAGTCCAATATTTTCATGTCAAAAATCGTAGATGCTTGTTTGCTCTCAATAGAATTTCAGTGCATTATATCAGATAAAATCTCAACCAACCTTCACAATAAAAATAAAACAACTTGGGCCATCAAAAGTTTTACATACTACTTGGTTTATTTAGTCTGTTACTGTAGTTACCTTGGTTTCAGAAGAAAATGCCACCTCAAATGACTAACAGCATCATTTGTCAAAGTCCAATCAAAATATTGATATATTTAAAACTTTTTTGGTTTTAATTAAGAAATTTGGTGAGACTCAGTTTTATCAGAAACAAAGTTTTTGACAAATTAGGATCCTTCAGACACCAAGGCTTCTTGAAAATGCCTCAGCTGACCGAATAGTCTATGATGGCATAAAAAATCCTGAGATAAAACTTTTCCATGCTGTCAGTAAAGACTAATTTGAGTTTTGTCCTACTCCTGCCTTTTATAAGCAGTGATTTTAATTAGCTATTCAATATTTTCTGGTCTTCTCTCTCACATAATGAGAAAAGAGAGAGCTGTTAGCTGTTTTCTATTACTGGCTTCCATATGACATGCATGGCAAAGTATTCATGGTTTTTATTTCCTCTCAGGATAGTCCACCATTTTCCAGTTCTCTTAGTCCTATTTACATCACATAGAACATGGTTACTTTTTCATTATTTGATGAAAGTCTTTGGGTTTTTTCTGTCCTGAAATGACATTATTTTTAAACAAATGATCTTACTAGCCCAGCTGTGTAGCTCTGTCTCATTTTCTGTAAATAAATGTGTTTAGGCTTTTATATACTTTATCTGAAACATTTATAAGTGTTTTGATTAAATCTCTACAGTTAAGTGTGGTAAGAGGGGTTTTTTTCTGACCTCATGCTCCTTTATTAATGATAACAAGTAGCTACCGTTTCATGCAATATTTTCGACTAATTACCAAAAAAGTTGAGATTTAAAAAAAAAATAGATAATCATAGACAGGCCACTGCACAAAAATATACAAAAATTGAAAAAAGGAAGGGAACAAAGCTGTCTTTTGCACTGTTCCTTTTCTGCAGACTTAACAAAAAACAGACAGATTCCTAATTTAAAATATATTACAGTCCAAACCTGCCTACAATTCTGTAGAGCTGCTGTGTTCTTCTCAGGAAAATGGATCATTACAAAAAAATGTGTTTGAATTTATGAAAGCACACAGAGATTTTTAATGGAAAAAAGCTACTAAAATTATTTATTTACATTGATATTTAACATTATTAATAAAATGGGCTTTGTCTGACTTCCAGATCACTGGTGCATGATGGATAAATATCATTAATCAACAGAAATATAAACACTTTGGTTTATTCCTTGCTGATATGGGTGTACATCCTTTCCCCCTTGATGTGCTTTCAGAGTTTTTGTGCTGAAGATCCCCTTCTAACTGAGCTGTTGTGTTGGTTTTACAGAGCCTGGTTTTTGGTAGTGGGGCGGCCACAGAGGTGGCGTCTGTGAGAAGCTGCTGGAAGCTTCCACCATGTCCAGCCGAGCCAATCCCTGATGGCTCTGAGGATGGATGTGCTGCTGGCCGAGGCTGGGCCAATTAGAGGTGATGGTAACGCCTCTGATAACTGATCTGATAACAGATTTAAGAAGAAATCACAACAAAGGGTGGTGGTGTAGTTGTAATTTTCCAGCCAGAGAAGAGTAGGAGTGAGAACATGTGAGAGAAACAGCAGTGGAGGCACCAAGGTCAGTGCAGAAGGAGGGGGAGGAGGCATCTAGGCACCAGAGCTGAGATGTCCCTGCAACCCGTGGTGAGGGCCATGGTGAGGCAGGTTGTCCCCCTGCAGCCCATGGAGGTCCATGGGGAATGCAGTGATCCACTCACAGCCCATGAGAGAGGTGCCCACGCCAGAGCAGGTGGATGCCTAGAGGAGAATGTGGTCCGGCAGGAGACCCATGGAGAGAGAGGCCTTGCTTCCAGGCTGGAGCAGCCTGTCCTTGGAGCACTGCACCCCGTGGCAGAGTGACTCACGCCGCAGCAGTTTTGGGAGGACTGTCTGCCCGTGGGATGGACTCACGCTGCAGCAGTTTTGGGAGTACTGCTGCTTGTGAGATTGGACCCACACTGGAGGAGTTCACGGAGGACTGTCTCCTGTGGGAGAGACTCCACGGTGCAGCAGGGAAATGACTCCTCTCCCTGAGCAGTGGAAGAAAACCTTGGGTGATGAACTGACCAAAACCCCCATCCCGTCTCCCTGTGCTGTCGGTGGGAAGGAGGGAGGGGATGGGGAGAGACAAGGGTGTTTTTAAGGGCTTATTTTACTTCTCATTCTGCTACTCTGATCTTGTTCGTAATAAATTCACTTTGTATCATTAAGTTGAGCCTGTTTTGCCCTTGAAGTGTTTTCTCCCTGTCCTTATCTCAACTCATTAACCCTTTGTTAAATTTTCTCTCCCCTGTCCAGTTGCAGAGCAGAGGAGAGTGAGTGAGTGGGCTTTTCGTGGGTGCCTGGCGTTTGGCCAGTGTCAAACCATGACAGCTGTATTTTGTAACCCTATCAGAAACTTGAGTTCCCCACTCAGCCCTTTCCAGAGATGTCCTGGGAGATCCATGCCTAGGGTGAAATCCATCATGGTGAGTCCAGTCAAGAGTTCTGTCTCACCTCACTGCCTACTGCCACATATTGCCAAACATGGCGCTCATGGGTTCCTCGGTACAAGAGAAACATGGAACTCCAGGAATTAGTCCAGTGGAGGGTGAAAAAGATGATAGGGGATTGGAGTATCTTTCTCATAAGGAAAAGATGAGGGAGCTGTGCCTATTCTGTCTGGAGAAGAGATGACTGAGAGGGGAACTCATCAATGTCTATCAGTATCTGAAGGAAGGGTGTCAGAAGGGGATGTTTCCCAGAGAGGCTGTGGAGTCTCCCTCACTGGAGATATTCAAGAACTGTCTGGACACAATCCTGTGCCCTGTGCTAGAGCTCAGGGATGACCCTGAGCAGGGAGGTTGAACCAGATCATCCATTGTGATCCCTTCCAAACTTATCCGTTCTGTGATTCTGTGATTATTGGTGCAGAAGAGAATCTTGGGATTGTACAAGGCTTATTATGGCATATTTAGGGGGAAGAACTGAGGACAGAGAAAGGGAAGGATCAAGGTAGCTTGTGGAGGAACAAGCTAGGATGAGAAAATAAACAAGGGGCTCAAAGGGGATCATATGTAAACAAGACCTACCTGATCAGGACACTTGTCTGACCATGTGTATGAACAGACACGTGGCTGATCAGTGCAGCCTGCCCTGGCCTATCAAACTCTGTTTTTATTTTCCTGGGTAGAAGGAGTCTGTATTCTGCATACATGCATGAGATTTGGGAGACAGCTACTGAAGCAGCCATAAATCTGTGCTGGGTTCTGGAGAGACCAGAGGACCTCAAAGTTGGCTACTGCAGAGACCAAGAGATCCAAGCCAAGGACTGATGAAATGGTGTGTCTGGACTGATTGGTTGAGACCTACCCATTTGCTTGAGTATGGCTATGTGTGAGGCAAGTGGGCCAGCAGGTTCCAAGGGCCAGGATCTGGGTAAACTGAGTCTGAGGCTGGTTATGCTCTAGACTGCTGCTACATTTTATTACATGGGTTTTGTGCAGTAACAAATTTCCTTCTACTTGCCATTGCATTTTTGCAATGTGTGAATGATATTCCATCCACGGTCTGACCACTGTGCCATTGACACAAGTACTGCTAAAGCTATAACATAGAAAACTTGCTTCCTCTGTTTCATAATCTTACATCTTAATGCCGGCTTTTACTTTTATGAAAATTTCTAAACTTATTCAAATAAGTTGGCCACGTTTCTTTCCTTTTCCCTAATCTATATTAGAGTTGAATAGAATATACAAATTGGCTCTCACAACAAGTACTTCTGAGTTGCATTGTACTTTTCTGCTCTGCACTTATTCTCTCTTTTCCCAGGCACTTTACTTTTCCAAGAGCTGCAAATCTGAGGTGCCCAAGCAATTGCTGCACACTCCCTTTTAAAGCTCTGTGAGGCTTTGTTTTGCTGTTGCATTCAACCTTCCAATCAAGCTAATTCTTGATCATGCCTTTTTGTTTTATCATCTGCCTAGTGCAACTTTCATCTGCTCTTCAGCTGTCACATACACCCTACCAAACAGTTTTCCTAAAGTCAAATTGCCCATAGTTGGTCATTTTTCTTGTAGCTATTTTGAGCTTAATCATATAGAGAACCGTTCCCTCAGCTTGCCAACCCCATCAATGAATGCACTGTTCTCTTATGAACTACACTTAGAGGTAAGCTATTCCTCAGAAGTTTCATGTGTGTCTTTCTATGGAGTTATTTTTTCCACATCCTGACATTAAAACTGTCAAGTAACCTATCTAGAATTTGTTTTCTATGGGTTTCCTCAAATATTTCATCTTAGGGACTTGACTTTACAACTGTTTCAGGTTCTGCAAGGAGGAATTTCGTTAACTTTATTCTCCAATCTTATTCTTTGCAATGTTTCCAGTATTTAATTCCATAGGCTCACCACTTCTGGTGTCAGTCTGAGTATCAGACATACCACCATTGCCTGTCTTCTACTAGACTGATGGCAGAAATGGGGACCCACAGATGGAAAAGTAAAGTAAACAGAATCTGATTAAGATCCTTTTAAAGCATGAGTTAATCTCAGAAGTTCAGCTAAGCAAGAAACTATCTTAGATTTAACTCCTTCACTGTTTTTTAAAGGCATAGATCATTACTTACCTTTCATGACACTATAAAAATAGTACATACTTGACGGTTTGGACACATTTATCAGATAATTATAATCTAAATACTTATTCTCAAGTTGTACTCATTTTCCAGTACTGTTGAAAATGCCATGCTTTTTGATTTGCTTATGTAATGCAGTTAGGGAAAGGAAAGTTCTGCCTCTTACATCTGAACATACATGTTCCAGTCATACTGTTTCATTTAGACAAAATTTAACACTCCATAAACTGTGCAGATTTTCAGGTTCTAGAAAGATATTTGGGAAATTGAATTTTATATGGTTAGAGGTGTGTGATTAACAGACCATGACAATCTCCTTTCTTGATCTTTCAAGAATATTCTAGTGAAAATTCAAAAAACAATGTATCTCTACATTTACAAGAGATAAATACTTGTGGTTTTTTCTTTTTGATGTCTTGTCTGTTTGAATTTTATTTGCACATGCTGTCATTTAAATTAAATGTACTCTGATATCTCTGTGAGGAAAAAGTAGTTTTACATTTAGTTAACAAGAATGTAACCCAGACACTAACACCACATAATTGCTGTCAGTTCAGTATTAAATGAAGTCAAATGTTTCATCCGTTCACTTCTTACTAATAAAGCACTCTATTACCACCACTCAGAATTCTCTCAAACAACACTTTTATACATGCTTCATGTAGATTCTACCAACTAAATCCAATTCTGTACCATTAATTTTGGTCAGCTGGTGAAAATTAAAGATTTCTTTGTCTCCAGGTGAAAAGTAAATTTCCCTTTTGATTAAAATTGCACATTTACTCTTGCCAAAACTCTACTGGAAAAGGGAAAATAAAAAGGGACATGAAAATTTTGGACATTATAACAAACATGAATCTGACATTTGCAGACATGAGCAAGATATAATGAGGGATGCACTTTTTTGCCAGTTTAGATAAACTTCAAGATTTACACTAGAGAAATCACACAAGGAATTCTAAGACTTCTGGCAGATCTGAGAAGGCATGACTGCACTGACAGAATTGCAAATCACACTTACCAGCTCAGTTCAGTTAATATTCTCTCAGTAAGGGTACTGCTCACCTCCCTTTGGCCCTGTTCAAGCAATCTTTATTGTTCTAATCTCCAGTTTCCATCTGGCAAGCTCTCCCTCATGATCAATTATTCCTTTTGTGATTCTATGACTGTGCTGAATTCAGTCTCCCTTTTATTTTACCTTCAGTGCCTCCCCTTGCTGTCAGCTCTTACTCTCTTTCACCCTCACCTCCACCTTTCTGTACTTTGTCTTTTGCTCCTGTTCTAGTCTCATCATCCTGTTATCTTCGTGGGTCTTTGCTAGGGACATAAAGAGAAGATAAATTATTTTTTTAGAGTCTGATAAAATATCTCATCATTCTGTCATGGAGTTCAGGTGGAAGAGGGTACACAAATGGGATTTTTAAAAAATCTATAAGGAAAAGACTTCTGTCAAAGACCTGTGATCCAGGTCCTCTAAACTACTATGTGTGTGGTCTGGTGCTGCTTAAGCAAGAGCGACTGTAGCTGTAAACAAGAGTAGTCATCCTCATTACAGGTGTCATTTACTGCATCGATAACATCAAATCAGGATGATACTTGCAAGTAATGATGAGCTGAAAAGAAAGTAGGACAGAATGCTGCAGAACTTTTAAACTTGTGTGCTTTTCATTCAGTGATATTATGGTTTATGTAGTAAAGTAGGAGGGGGAACACAAACTGTCATTAATTTTCCCTTTAAGAACATTTTTCAAGTTCATTCCAGATATTTGCGGTTTGAAATCAGTAAAAACTAGGAAGTCATATTACCTTTACAGAAAACTTTTTTGTAGTAAAGCCAGTCAAAATTGTCTTGAAACTGAAAATTGAATTCTACTTCTTCACACCATCTTTTTTAACATTTTAAAAGTCTGTGTTAGATTTATTTTGAAGGAAAATTGAACACCTTCAGTTTTACAGAGTTTTTCCATCTCATGATGGAAAGACTAGTTCAGGTTACAAACTGAACAGGCTTTATGATTTGATTAATTCATGTTTCCTTGTGATGACTCTAAAAACCTACCGCACTATTCATAATATTCAATTAATGAGAAGTGCATGTCTGAATTAACTGTATGGATATTGTTTGTCAGATTACGTTGATAAATCACCCTGCACTTTACCTTATCTGCTTAGTGGTATCTGGAGCTCACATTCACATCCATTAGGAAAAATTAAAACCATAATTTGCTAGTTATTCATCAAAAATTCACAAGTTATTTGTCAAAACAGTTTGTATTTGGTTTAATTGGCTGCATTTGTCTGCCTAGTTTAAATACAGCCATAAGTCAAAGACAGTTTTTACTGCCTTAAAGGAAAACTGTACATGACTTAATGAAAGGAGAATACTTTTGATGATATTCAGAAAAGAAATCATCTGCACCATTGAACAAGAGCCAGTAGTGTATAGGGTGCATGGCATTTCAACAGAGAATTACCAACTGCTCCAATTTATGGAATAAGATTGCCAGCTTCTCATACAAGCCAGCCTAAAAAAAATGCCTGGATTCTGCTTCTTCCAGATGCCTTCCTGGTACACACAACCCTATCCAAGCACATGTGAAAAGTGACACATGTTGGATCTCAGTCACAAAAGGCCCTCCACACTTGTGCTGGAACACCTCACTGAACATGGGTTTTCATTTCTAGCACTCATTCTGGTCTCCAGAGAATCCTGCTGTTACATTTCAGGCCTGGTTTATATCAATATAGTCGTAATCAATATTATTGTTTAAGTCTGAGAGTTTAAAACATTTGTTAAATATAGCTGTTGGTGCATGACTGCATGAAGGCTGGATTCTTCATGTTACATTTCAGGTAGAGAATCTGAAAACCTATTTCAGTAACAGTCCTAATGCCAACACACACATGATAAAATCTTTCTACTTACTGCTAAGAGCAGTGGGTTTAGAGATTGATCTTTCTCCCACTGAATTTATGAGTAAAAATATTTTTGGCTTCAGTGATCCATGGTGATCCCAATTCCTAAATAAAAAATGTGCTTCTCTGGACTTAAATAGGAGGGAGAGAGTGAGAACTCTGAATTCCCATCCCCTAAAGGTGGGAAGGTAAATTCCTCTAACGCTGGACAAGATCTTGTGGGAACCAGTGAGGAAAAGGTCCACCTTTATAAATACAATCACACTTGAAATCAATTAGTTCTAAACAATCAATCCTTGGCAAACAGCCACAAATACAAACAATGGGGCAAATATATTTTTTCCCAAAATCCATCATAGAAGTAAGTAGCAAGTACCTCTTAGTGTATAAATAACCATTTGGATGTTTAGAAATATTTACGAGCACATACAAAGAGTTGTAGCCAGTCAAGGGGCTTACGGAAGAGAATGGTGCACTCAGCAGACGATGGGTCCAAGGACTTGCCTAAATCCTTTTTTCTTCCCTAAAGTGCAGTCTTCTGTTTACACTGGTTGCTTGGTATTCCTGTTCAGTGGATAGACACAGTCATCTTCAAATGCCAATGTGCCCTGTCCTGAGACAGAAGCCAAGAGTCTGCACACAGTGCTATCCGGTGAGCAGGCTTGTCTCTGCATTCACAACAGGCAGAGCTTAGGCAACCATCTAAGAGTGTCAGTCCTAGTTTTAATGGCTCAAGTTTAATGAGATGAACCTCAACCCTAATCACAAGTTTGCAAGACTCCAAAAGCACAAAAGCTTGCTGAGTTACTTATTTAAAGTCTATTTTGAACCCTTCAATACCAATATCTTGTTCAGTCCCTGACTTTCAAACTGTAAAGCTTCACTATTCATGTCAATCAGACAAGGAAATGACTTTAAGATCACTGCAGCTGATGTTAATCAGATATTTTGTGATTATGCATTGGATATTTGACTAGTACAGCGAATAAAACACATGGTATGGCACAAAAGAGAAAGTGCAATACTCAGCTTAAAGGTTTGTTGAAAATCTGAAATTCTTCTCGGGTTCATGAACCTTTTCAAGCAAACCTGCACCAAGGGATGGCTCAGGTTTATGAAACACACAGCCCATGCTGTAAGTGGAAACAAAATGCTGCACAACTGATGCCTTATTGGGACTACCTAAAAGAGAGAGACTTGACAAAGATCAAAAGGTTAAAGTGCAGTGGTGTTTATTTGAAGGCCTTCAGGTACATCAGAGCTCACTCAGGGGGCTTGCAGCCCAGATGGACCCTCTGAGATCCGCTCCCCAAGATGGACCACCCAAGATGGATGACTGGTCACGAGTTCTCCATACATATAAGTTTGGTCTATCGCATATTGGGGCCAGCTCTTCCAATTAGAGCCTCAGGTAATGAAGTAATTCACCCCAGGTTTGCCCCCCTTCATCAACGGCTGTTTACAGATCTTGGGCCTGAAGCAGTAAGGTGTCCTTGAAGTCCAGGCCTGAAGATGGATTGTTTTGTCTAAAGGCAGTAGCTAACACTTTTATATGGGCTTTAGAGTTACACACTAAGAATTGCAGGGTTACAAGTATATGAGAAATATAAAAGCCGAAATCCTAAGGCATCACAACAACATGGAAGATTATATGGTATGCACCACTCCTTTTGAGAAAGAATTCTATTTATGTTTGAACAGTTGTTATTATTATTATTATTATTATTATTATTATTATCAACATCTGACAACAAAGAGAAACAGCATACTCCTTTTCCCATCCCTAGCTCCTCTAAGAGAAAAATTCAGAGAACCAAAAATTAAAATATAAAGCAAGAATTATTTGGGCTTTATTTTCACATGAAAACAATGTCCTATTTAAAGCTGCTGCTCCTTCTTCTGGCTTCTATCCAAGCCCTTTGTACTCATACTGAAATGATGAACAGCTATATTTATAATTGATGGCTCTTTAGCTATACAGCATTGTGCATTACTATCAGAAAGCCAAAAAAAACAGATTTGCAAATCATCCCAGAAAATCTTCCCAAATATTGCTACAACAGCAGGAGGGGAAGTGGAGGGGATGTGAAGTTTGCACCATACCTTCTTTAGGTATTTAGCAGATAAGGGAAAATTGTAAGATCCACATCTGCTAAGTGTAGACAGATACTAGTTTAATTCAGCAGGTTAGTGCAGTCGCACCTGGAGTACTGTGTATGGTTCTGGGCCTCACATTTAAGGATGTGAAGGTCCTTGAATATGTCCAGAGATGGGCAACAAAGCTGGTGACGTGGCTGGAAGACATATCATGTGTGGAGCAGCTGAGGACATGGGCTTTGTCTAATTTGGAGAAAAGGAGACTGATGGGCATGGTCATGGCTCTCTACAGGTTCCTGAGAAGGGGAAGTGGAGAGGGACATGCTGAACTCTTCTCTCTGGTACCCAGTGACCGGAGAGGGAGTGGCTGAAATCTGTGCCAGGGAAGGTTCAGACTGGGCATTAGGAAGCATTTCTTTACTGAGAGAATGATCAAACACTGAAACATTATCCTGTGGTATATAGGCCACCAGCTGCATAAGGCCTAGAGATGAAAACTAGCATCAGGGAATCAAATTACACATTAAGGGGCATCTCCATGAAAAATAGATAAGTATTACATTCTGTTACTGATGCAGAAACTCACATTCTGTGTCAAATTGTTTAAGTGATACTCAAGTGTATGCCCTGGACGGAACATTTAAATGCTGCAGGCACAAAGGCAAAAGGGCAATAGGTGCTTTGATCTCTTGAGCTTCACTCCCATGCCCACCATATTAAAGACTGTACTACAGCAAAGTTTGAACAACTAATCCCTTTCAGACTGACAATAATTTGACAGCCTATATAATACAGGGAACTGACAGGGAAACTGTCGGTTGATTTTACATGTTCCTTGGATTTCTATGTATTTACACAATGAGACATAAACTGTCTTGGTCAATCACTTTTTCCGAAACATTTCTGAGGAAGTCAGGGGACTGGGAACATCTCAAAGCAAAGAGTGACATTAGGATCTCAGAAATGGTTAAGGCACAGGCCATAGGAACCTCTCTCTTGGACTCAGAAAGTTGTCTATGCCATATGGTTTGAGTCATATAGATACCATTACATGAATTCTATGTTACTTTTAAAAGCAGTTGAATGAGAATCTCTGCTGTGATATAAAAGAGTGAAAATGGTATTCCAAGTAAAAGTAACAAGTCATATTTTTCCTGTCTTCATATAAAAACTTTGTTCACTTTTCCAACTTGGTTCCCCTTGTGTAAGAGTAATCAAATATGTTTTGGTTTTTGTGTCTGGAAAAATAATTTATCAAGACTGATAAACAGAGCAGTGTTCAGTTATTCCAGATTAAAACCCTTGCTCCTAATGCTATGTAGATTGTCAAGATGTCAGCTGATGTACATTCCTCCATCTGAATTTTGATGACTAGGTCTTGCAGATCCAAAAACTGACCATGACAAAAACATTTGATGTTGTCTTTAGAGACAAATGCATAAATGCACTACATTGCCACCTGATTAATCTTTTTTTGTTGGTTATAGAAATGCTAAGAAAAAAATTTTCTTTCTGTTGAAAATATCTCAAAGATAATTAAGAAAATTTTTTCCTACCCGTGAAAATAAATTATTTTCAGTTGAAATAGCAGGTATAAAATGACAAAAAACCATAAAGATAAGCTTTTCTTATATCTGTCATAAGAACACTCTAAATAGGAAAAACTATTACAATAATTTTATAAGGATCACAAATCAAACAAAAGGTAAAAGAAAAAAAAATGGATTTTTTTTTTCCTCTTTCCACTGAATTTTTAGTTTCATTTTACCCAGGGACACAGCCAATAACAAGTTGTCTTATCTGGCACATGAGAGTGTTTTGTACAGGCATCCATTTGGTCTCTGAGGAAAAAGGGGATCAGTTAATTTTCCATACTTGGATAAAGCTATTTGTGATAAACTAGTTAGGAATGGGGGTTGCCTAGCACTTTTTCGGCCAGTCTGAGAAACTATATCCAGTTCCAGATTTCTTACTGAAGAAATAGAAGAATCACTTGGTGTTTTGCTGTATCACTCAGGTCCAGATTGTACCACAGATCGAAGTCAATTTCACATCCAGGATGCATGGAATTAATATTATTGGCATACTAGGAATTTGTAATGGACAACTCTATGCTTTAACCTAATTCTAACCTATTTCAACATCGCTCATTACCAGTTACTCAGTGGTAAATAATCAGAATTTTTATTAACGTAGTTACGCATGAAATTTTGGGACAAAAATTTCCAGATGTTAACTGTGTATTTTGCATAAGGGACTATGTTTACAGAAAAATGACAGTGAAGGTCAAAGTTACACATACAATTTTCCGCATTATTTGTGTTTTCAAAAACATGTCTTGTATTTTTTATGCTCTCCTTAATACAGTCCTAATTTTGATACATAACACAATTTGTAATTACTTATTAATGCATTTAATGAGGTAATGAGATGTATTATTTCCAAACTTTTATTCTTTGCCCAACTTTTTCAGATAAAAACTGTTTTGTGTCATTTTAACTGCATGCATAATTAGCCATTTGCCCAGTTCTGTATGAAGTTTGCTTATAGAAAGTCTTCTGCAAACAAAAGGAATTGGTGGCAACTAAAGATGTGGAGAGGCTAATTTTTCATGTGTACTGAAATAAAGGAATTAGTAATTATGTTAACACCAGGGCCTTCTTTATGGTATTTAAAGAACACAATGTTGGAGAGATTCCCTGTGATAAATTCCATGTTATTGCAGGCAGTTAGACCACCTAATCCCTTCCATAGGCTGATGAACCTATGGACTAAGGTCACCATTTTGCCTGTGTTTTCTCAACTTTTAGTCCTACTGCAGTAGGCACAGGAATATAGTGAATGTATAACAAGAGGAATGAAATAAGCATCACTTATTTCAGCTGGCCTTAAAAAAAAGAGCAAAATCTGGAGTTCCTGGGGTTTGGGAGATACGTCCACTTCTGTAAAATACAGTCTCATGTAAAAATTCACATTAAAATCTGACTTTTCTTTAAATTTTTGCTCTGTAAGATGGCTTTCTTGGCTCTGAATCAGTGCATCCCAGTTGCCTTCCAGCACAAACATGGTCACTTTGCAAGTAAAAATATTTTTTTCCAGTTGCTAGGAGGACAAACAGTGCAGGAACTGAAAACTCAGGCCATTGCAGACACACTGTGGCCAGCATGATGAAAATATTCATTTTATTTCCTTTTTCCAAAATTTTTTACCTCCTGCTTTAGAGTTCAGTTGTGGCCACTGAACACCAGATCTTATAGTTCTGAAAAGGTGGTTGTGATAAAACCTGAGTCAAGACCTGCATTAATGAAGAACATAGAAAGAAATATCTTTACAAAATAAATATAAATGGCCATGTAAAGAATAGGAAGAGTTGCCTCTGACAAAAATCCATTCTGTCCTTTTTAAACATGCAGCAGCCAATCTTCCAGCTCTCTTGAATTAGCAAGATCTCTTGTAATCCTTCAGGAATGCAAGAAGCTATCTTCCTTAGCTTACATTCTTCTACAGAGGGAGAATCTCATGGAAACACCAGTAGTTCTTACATTCAGATGATTGTTTTTCATTAAAGATAGGATTTATCAAAGATCCACCTGTTGGTATAATAGTTTATAGCTGGGGTTAAATCATGAGACACAATAAAGTTCATTCTAAGAGAAAATTCCTTTTATCACCAGAATACTTTTCAAAGTTTCTGGCCCAAATACCAGTCTGTCTTCTGGTATCACCTGGATGAGAGGAAGCACTTGAGGTGACAGACTTCATCCTATTTACAGCCCAATGGTGGGACAATTCAGGCTAGTTTCTTGAGGCATTCAACAATGTACCAATAAAAGAACTATATGGCTATAAGCATTTAGGAGGAAAAAATAATAATATTATCTTTTTCACACATATTATCTACTACACTTCTTACTTGTCTAAGCACAATTGTGTCTCTTCAAAATCACCTTAGACTTCTGACACATCTATGTAGTTACTTTTTAACGCTACAGAAATGATTAATCTGAAAAGATGTTGAAGTGGGGGTAATGCCTTCACAACAGCTGTTGAACAAATTTTGTTACCAGTGTTTTTACCCCTACACACTGCTCTCTCCAGAAATCTGCTTATACCACATAAAAATACCACTGGAAAGAAGTGATCAGATAGAACTATTTCTACTCTTTTGCCTCTAATTTTCCCACACCTTAATCCACACAAGCATTTTTCTTGTCTTTATGGAAAATATAGTCCTCCAAGTAAACAAAGCATTGCTGCTATGGACTTAACCTGAGTTTCTTCATGCTTTATGTTAACTAAATAGCTGCAAAGTTATTGTGCTCCTGAATTTCCACAGTGCTGCTTCTTTGGGGTGGTTGTGTTCTGAAATCAGGCTTTGCATTATTTTGCTACTTGCTCTGAGCAAGTTCTTTCATTTTTCTAGCAGGTTCAAATGGCTTGCTTGTCTGCTTCTCCTCCTCCTTTTAAATTTTTGCAAGTATTATTTCTGTTTATTGGATTTTTACTCAAATGAAATTTGTAAATACCTGAGATTACAGAATCTCTTGACTGAGGCAAGGCCTAGCACCAGCTCAGATGAAATAGCCAAAACATTAAAAAAGGGATGGGTAAGTATAGCAAGGCTCAAAGAAATATGATTTTATGACACTCTTGCCTTTTCATTGCATGTCTTATCTCATTCTGATTACATATCCTGTCACATTAAATAATGACTCTGAGCAGTCACACCTACTATCTCCAAAACAAAGGTTTTCCTGACTTCTGTTTCATTAAACCAGGGCAAAGATCCAGCAGGACATATTGTGCCGGCAGGCTTTATGTACCAGCCCTTATTTTCAAATTCTGCCTTTTCTCAGAATTTTGTGACACTTGTTTCCAAATGGGCTCCACAAGAACAGTCCAGAAGAATGTGGCTCTTTGGGAGCTTAGTAAGTTTTTTGGTGCAGTAAACATAATAAAGGAACCCAGTAAAATTTCCCAATACTTATATGAGTGAGTATTAAACATTGGTTTTTGTCATCCAGAAAAAAAACAGACAGGCTACATATGACAGGTAAACTTCTCATACTGTCACTTTTTTAACAAAGCACACTTTCTGTGGAAGGCTTTCCTTTTCCTAATATATTACTGTGATACTTTGTGTGATTCACAATGTAAATGTTTGTGTTTCATATCAGCAATATCAGTGTGAAATACGTACTACAAAGAAAATACTTAGTTTTTCAAAGTCTTCTCCTTGACAACTTTTGTAATCAAAACCATAATTTTTTTTCTTATATGTACAACACCAGTAACTATGCCCATATAAAAACAAACTGCATAATTTTTAACAGAATAAACTTTGAGTTTAATTTTATTTTTTTACCTTCAAAATTATATAAACCATAAATATCTCCAGTCTCTTTCAGAGGCTGATAAAACTCTGAAATTTCTTCTCTCATTTGTTTCTTCTTCTCTTTCTTCAGGTATATTGGTGATCAGTGCTTCTCAGCATATGTAATAGGTATTGAAGGAGGAGCACCCCAGTTTGCAAACAGCAAATGTTCCTTTTCCTCAGTACCATAAAATTTCAATTGGAGAAATATGGTGACAAAAACATTTCCTATTCATTCTGACAACAAATATTTCCAGCTCACAAGTTGCAAAATAAAAAGAAAATTTCGGCATTGCATGAATCATCAGAGAATATGGCATGTGCTCCCAAGAGATGCTCTCTCTTAATTGTGAAATATCTTAAAAGAAAATACAGAAATCATATGGGATTCAAAACATTTTCCTGGAAACAGTCATATCAGAAGAGCAGAGCAGTTGTGGAGAAATACTATCGGGAATAGACAGGGGAACATCACACCACTTTCAACCACACTTTTCAACAAGACCCATAGACTGATAGAGGATAATTGGTCCACTTCCTAAAACATCTCTGTTTTCTGCACAGGTCTTTCATGTTAAGGCTGATGTTGAGAAACAACATAGTTTTCACAATCAATAAAAATGTGCTGAAAATCAGTTTTATATTTTATTTTTTTTTCAGATGCAGCCAGTACCACCACAAAGATGCCCCAGTGTCAGCTAGATATGTCTACCCAAAAGAACAACTTCCTGTTCCATGTGAAACCACACAAGACTGAAGACAGTCTCCAGTGGTAAAAAGCACAATATTCAAGAAGGTTGCCAAGAAACCTCTTTTTCCAGCTTAAATCATCAATAGGTTATTGCCAATGCAGAGAATGGGATTGCTTTAAATTGGATACCATAAAAAGCCCACAGATCTGTCTTATAAGATAATTTTACAAGGGGATATTTTCTCTGTTCAAGCAGAATACAAAATGAAACTTGAAATTTCTGTAGTACTGACAGTGAAATATATCCTGTTTCATAAGTACATGCTCATCTTCTGATTTATTCAAGATTTATTCAGTCTTACCTAAAGGGTAAATTAATATATCTGTTCTTTCTTAGACTCGTTAAGAAAAGGAAGTAAAAACGAATTCATTTTACTGAAGTAAGACAAATAGATTTCAAACAATAGAACAAACTTTTTTTAGGAATGACCTGAGAAAATTACAGGGTGATGTGAAAATATTTGTTTAGCCTCCTTTGAATCTGTTTTCTCTTAGCCTCTAAACCATACCAGCAGACTGTGCATGGCATTCCCATCAGAAAATCAACATATTTGCTTTAAGAATCAAAGGAATGTAACACAAATATGCAAATAACAGAAGGCAAAAGATGGCTCGGTACATTATTTTAATAACAAGACATTCCAGTGATGAAAAGAAAGAAACAATGACTAGTTGATAGTGCTATTTTCATTTGCTGTGCTCAACAAGGGAGTTGAGAAGGGGACAAGAAGCAAAAGTCAAAGCACAGACAAAAGCAAGAAATTTCACCAAGTAAAGAAGCAACTGAGGTGGCTCTGGAATTTGGATCTTCTAGGGCTTATGCACATGCAAGCAGGGCATCTGTTCTTTAAGAATACCACAGATCCATCAGTTATAATTTTTACTGTGCATTGTTTATTGACATTTTTTTCCTCTGGTTTATGTTTTGTGAGCCACTAGTACTGGCCAAATGAGAATATTTAAAATAGAAATACTTCAAGAACACCAAACTTAGGGAATTCAGTGTGTAGAAAGAGGACATTAGGACTGTGTGCAACAGATTTTTAATCTTCAATAACACTGAAGACATAGTTCTGCAATTACATTTTTTGATAAATGAAGGTCAAAGTCAGCCCTTCTTTGATTTAGGCACTAAATCCTCAGCTATACACTAAAAAGGAATCCTGCTGTCTACTTTACAGTCCTTCTTGCCTCTCAGACCAGCTAAACTTTTTCATCTGAGTCTGAAGACTGCCTCCCATGTTAAACCTCTTGCCTTGCTCATGTTCATGTAAACCTTTGTTTTATGAAATAAATGACTGGATGTCTTAAGTTTAGGTGTCTCTCTAATAGATCTCTAAGAAGCCTGCAAAGTTAGTTCTGATCACAGCCAACACGTGCTTTCTGCCCAATTATTAAGCTAAATAAAGCACTTAAAATAAGACATATCAGCTTCTTCTCAACCTGAGGAACTTCGATAATTTTCCACAGGGTATTCTAGGAACAGTCCTTTCTACTTGTATTAAAGCAGGGCCATTCTCCAGCCAAACACACGTGACTGCCATGAAAAGTGGCACTTTTCATGAAAGTGAAAAGGATCCTTGGTTAACAAAGAAATCACTGTGCTGGGCAATACTCTGTCTGACTCCAAATGTTTAGGAGGAGAACTAGTGTTCTGAAACGAAAGCAAATGCACTTAAGAAATTTGCAAATAGTTAAAGACTATTACTTCATTGGAGGCTTGTTCAATGTTTCACAACTTAGGCTCCCAGCATCTACAGGGAAGTAAGATTTCCTCATTGTATTATCTCTAACAAATAACATTTTAAATGATGCTGCACAGCTTCTGAACACCTTTCCTATTGAGATGACAACAGATCAGCACCTCCTGGTGCAAAACAGTTGACAGGGAAGAGTGGTGTAAAGGAGCTTCAGAAAAGGGAGAAGGGATTGCTGAATAGAAATGCTGGTGAAGTAATTGTGAAAGGGAAGAAAATCAACAATGAGATGAGAAGGTCAGCAGAAGCTGAGAAAGGTCGAAAAGACAAAAGCTCAGCAAATCTGCTGCAGCCACCATAGACATAAAGTAATTGATAAATGAAGTAGTGTTAAACTGGTTCAATTATGTGTGACTTACAGTCCGATGCAATAACAAGCATGTTGTGAGCTAGTTTATCAAGCATGTAGTTTTAGGAACTTATTTTGAAATTTGAATCATAAATTTAAATATACTTCCAAAATGTCCAGGATTAAGGCCAACAAGGAGATTATTTACTAATAGGTGTCTAAAATCCAGACCGGAAGACAAAACACCTTCCAGAAGATTTCCATGATTAAAGGCAAAATACCAGCAGGAAAATCAAGTCAATACTGGTTCTTCACATAGTTCCTCATCATTCCCACTCCCACTCCTCCCTCTGATGTGCTCACATCTTTCCAGAAAGGAATACAATTTAAAAATCCAGCATAAAATTGCATGTAGACAAATACCTGTGTTTGTCCTGAACACTAGATCACATACCATTGGTGCAGTATCAGTTGCCCTTAGATTTCCAGTGTTAAAATATCCCATTCAGACAATCAAGATAAGCATAAAAAAGCAGAGTAACTCAAGAACATTGTTAAAGAAGTAGATAGTGTTTGTATGTGAAAAAATGACTATTTAGAATTATGGACAAGATTCCCAGCTAAGTCAGGTAAAAACAGTAGAGATTTTAGTTCCAAGAAACTGCTAGAATGTCTCAGCTCTTTCCTGAGCCAACACTTGCTTCCACAATAATATTCTCCCTTCCTTCTCACTCCCCTACCCTACTGAGGTCATGGACTTTCTACCACACAGAGAAATCAAGGACCAGTAAGCTCCAATTAAGCCCTCTGTTGAAAATGAAGGTTTGTGTAGAAGGGCATAATGATGAGGGAATTAAGGTGCTTCTTGCTGGAGAAGATTTCTGGTAGATAGACCAAGATCACTGGTGCTGGTAGTAGCCAACAGAGGTTATCCCACCAGGATAGGAGGCAGTCACACTGATTCCTGACTTTATCCTTTTAGATTGCACCTGTAGGACTGGTGACATCTATACTGGCACATATGGAGGCATATACAATGACACTGAGCAGCATCAAAATGAGTTTGTCAGTCTTTTTGCCTGTGCTGGAAGCTTGATAAGGCTGCTGGCTGCAGCAGCAGCAACTGCTATTAGACAGACTGGAGTTTATATAGCAGTCTTGGAATAGCAACAACGTCTGTCTTCCTTCACACTTCACTATTTCAGCTCTCTCATTTACTCTTTGCCATTCCCTAAGCAGAGCATCTCAGCTGAAACATGATGGTAGAGTTTAAATTTTTCTTCCAGTGCTGAGGAGCTCTGAGCTGTTCTGCTGCAAGACAGCTTTCTGTGGGACTGCCTGGTGACTATAGGCCAAATGATGCTATCTCTTTTATTGCATTTGCCAAACTCAAAGTGAAAACTAAAAGAAGTCTTTTTGAGGGGATTTACTGCAATTATAACACCACAACGAATTTGGTTGGGAAATGACATTTAATACTGTAGAAGGGTTTTATATGTTGTAAAACCATGGTAATAATGGAAACAATGAAGATTTGGCAATCTGGTCTAGTCGAAGGTCTTCCTGCCCATGGCAGCGGGGCTGGAACCAGATGTTCTTTAAGGTCCCATCCAACCCAAACCAATCTATGATTGCATGAATATGCCCATTCTCTTTGGAACCAACACTCTCAAACAGTCTCAGGGTTCAGCCATAGTGACCTTGGCTTGGTTAGGTCATTCCAGGCAGGACTGCTGTAAAGTGTGTGACTTCTGGATGTCTGTTTCAAATTTATTTTTATTTTCCAAGTAGTCTGAGCCAGTGTCTTTTCATATTAAAATAGCAATTAAAGCAGATTTTACCTATATTTAGGCTTATATTTCTGACAGCTTAATCCCCTACAGTTCTGGAGGTCTTTTTAACTGGTTTACTTTGGAGGACTGAGAAAAGGTAATCTGTCTGGAATCAGGAAATTATCATCTGAAATTGTTGCAGGAAGCATACTTATAAAACTATTTCCTCTGAATTGACAAAAAAGAAAAAAAAGAAAATCTAAATATTATTTTTTTATTCTTTAAAAATATATCCAAGTGCATAAATTTCCATTGTTTGTTCTTGTAACTTTGTGTCTCATTAATTGTGCAATTATTTGAAGGCAGTTTTTTATTTTAGCTTTGCATAACTATATCTTTTCTATACTATATCTATACTATATCTTTTCACTTTATTTTATACAAAAAAAAAAAAAGGAAAAGCATTCTTCAAAAGAAAGTGTTACAGTTGCAAATTTGAAGATCAAACTTTTTAAAATGCTGAAGTAGCTTTGCAGCAGTTAGTTTGTGAGGGGAAGCCTGAAGGGTCAAGAAGCCACTGTGAAGATGGAAGCAAAGGAAGGAATCCATTACCTGGTCTTCTGGAAGTCAGCATATGGACAGCATTGCCCTGAAAAGAGTTGTTGTGGTTGAGGCAAAAAGATTTTCTGATTCATAGTGTCCCTTCCAGGTCTCATTAGATTCTACACACTTGTGATGCCTGTTATAATCTAAGAGCTGCTTCCCTAGAGAAGGGTAGAAACAACACGGACCTTTTTACAAGCTGAGCACATCTTATGCTGTCAACGGCTTACTTTTGGATTTACATATGGCTGTGAATGCAAACCGATTAGAAACTGCTCCTTTGTCAGTTTACTGGGACAACACTGTCCTAGGCACAGCCTTCAAGTGAGAGTGGAATTAGGAACTATGGTCCTTTACATGGCACATACCTCTCCTGAATCTGCTTGCTTGTTTGAAGCAAATCTATATCAGCATGCTGAAGGATTTTAAATAAAAATTCAGAAATAATTGTAATCGCTAAAAACATAGAGTAATAAGAGCTATTAAATTCCAGGATGTTCCAGAATGTGTTTCCATCTTCCTAGTGAGCACAGCCAAAAGAGTGCTTCCAAGAAGTAAGCCCCATCCTGTCCCACATATTAATGCAGTGCTCCAGAATTAAACTAATGGTTGGTTTCAGTGGACATATTGTATCATCCCAAGTTTACCTTTATCCCTAGGCTACAGCTTTTGCCATCTTTGTCTGACACCTGCTTCAAACTTAATCAGTTAGTATTCAGTGATTTTTCCTTGTAACCTACGCACATTGTTTATATTTCCAAACATTTGTCCACAGTGTTTAAATTGCTTTCAGACTTTAAGTCTGTGTTTTCAGAGCTGGGATGTTGGGTTTTTTCTAGATGAACTAAGAAACACCAGGCACACCTTTTTTCTCCTTCCCTCCATTTCTCTGCTCCAGGCTAGAAATGGAAGCACAGAACAAGTCTTTCTGCAAAGCCCTACCTGAAGATTTAGAAGGTGACAGGCCATCCAGCTCAGCTCCTTACACTATGGTTTAACTTGTCAAGTATTCCTTTCTCAATTATTCATGGTGAAAGCCATCAATAAACAGCAAGAAATAAAGAAAGAGTTTCTGGACCTGTTGTTCCGTCCCTGCAAATAAGTCCATCATACAGCTGGCCTGTGGGCAATGTTTATTAGGAGCCCCTCTGCCCACCTCAACTGGCAACTATCCTTCCATCTAAGCGACTTCTGTCTGAGCGCCACTTTCCTCCAAGGATGTCTTCACTGCCAAGAGCAACTCCCATCCTATAGAGGTTCTGTGTTCTCACAGGACTAATTAAGCTCCCTTATTTTTCCACATGCTGTAGACAAGGTGCCAGAGGTACAGTCCAGAAGGTAGAATTTGCTGTCAAGAGAATTTTCACTTGACAAACTTGATTGTAGTCTTGGATAAAGTCTAATATGGGAAAGAAACTGCTCAGAGTTTTGTATACATTTTCCCTGTTGGGCTTAGGGAGACTCTGGAGTTTGAAAGGCTGTTGCACAGCTTGCCACAATCACTACCACACAAGAAGCAATTACAGGATCTCTTAACAAAAGGAAAAGAAAAAAAACCCTGAATGTTCTCAGATTCTGACCATTTCTACTATGTCATCAGTAACCTCAATTATTCTTTTCTTTCTCTTAGGGCAGTTCTTTCCATTCTTTCCTTACCTGTATCTAACACAGACCATAATCCAGATTTTTCATAAGCTAGCTTCCAGTCTAGCCTTTTTCTATAAAATCTGGCTGTAATTTATTTATTCCTCTCCTAAGGCCTCATTTCCTCCCTTTTCCCACTACTACATTGTGCAAAAGATGATGTAACATGTCTATTCTTAACCTCAGCTATGTCTGTGACACAGTTCTTTTTTCATGCTAGGGGACTAAGCTATGTATGTTAGATTTTCCAGACATAAGTCTATTTCTTTTCCTTCTTCTGCCCCTCTGTATTTTCTCAGAAACTAGGAATGTGACCTACATGCCGTTTTTTTTCTTGTCCTTACTGAACTGTTGCCACATTAAACTATTTGGTATTATAGGTCTTACAGTAAGTCACAGGAGCTCACTGAAAAATGGCTTTGTTCAGTACAAATGCAGTTCCTTCTCCAACAGGCTTCAACTGCTGTCAAGACAAGAGACAGAGGGCAAGAAAAAGGACAGAACATGCAGAAGACTGAGCCCAGTGATGGTGTGCAAATGACAGTATTAGCTGCTTTTGTTTCCTAAATCCAGATGTGTCTTCATTAGAAATGGAATTACTTAATAAGATAAAGGAAGACAAGACAAGACAAGGCAAAGACAAGGCAAGGCAAAGCAAAGCAAGGAAGAGACCTTCAGGTGAAAAGTCTGTGTTGGGGATTTCACTCCAAGGAATTTGAAGGGATTACACAGATACTGAATCTCAGAATAGGCACAACAGCCCCTTTCAAGACTAAAATAACTTCGGACTTGGAGTTTGCAGTTTCAGACAAGTATGCTCACACTGCTTCCATGCTGATGTAATGATGGTGATATTTTCTCAAGAGGGAGTTGATCCATGAGGGATAAAAAGTTCAGCTGAATTTTGCATTAGAAACACTGCATGCTTATAAATTGCAGTCTGTGTTCTAGCAGCAGTGCTAATGTTTAGTATATGGTGGTAACAGAAGTTGTTTAGGAAATGATAATGGCTGCAAAGGGGCTGTGACGTAGCCATAACAGCACTGTTTGCTAGTAAATCGAGCACACTGGTCTGACACACTGAAGTTTCTATAGGTGGGCTCTGTGCACTGCTATAAATCTCCACCAAAATTACCAAACCAAAATCATAACTGGCTTTACAAAAGGGCATATCAAATTGCTATTGAAGTGTTCATGACTGACTGCAAATCTGCATTACCTGTTTCCTTTCTTCTCCAAGGTTCCTTCCAAATGCCTGAGCACTCCTGGCATGTGGACATCTTGGAGCACCAAACGGAGGGGCAAAACTCAGAGTCCCTCTCTGAGCAAAGCACAGCCCTCTCTTCTCAGCTACAGACTCAAGAGAAGTGCAGAAGGATGCACATGCATCTTAAAAGCATATGATCAGTGTTGTAAGGCATGAAAACCCTGTCAGGGTGCCCCAGCCAAGTTGTCTTCAGTACCTTTATCAGGGCCTGAGGAATGCAAGCAGTTCTAAATTGGGAACGAAGATGTTAGAAGAGAGAATAACGAGATAGTGAAAAAAACCAGATGAAGAGGGACTGTACCATCCTGGACTGAGACCAATCAGGTGTCCTGAGAGGTGCATGCAGGGCACGTGGACAATGCGGGAGATCCAATCGGGTTATGCGTGATCGCGTGAATGGCAGCTGCAGAAATGCATAAGAATGGAGTAATGTAAACAATAAATGGACTCTTGCGTAATCATATTGGTTCGTTGTACGAGGGTCCCGTGCTCCCGCAGATCAGTCCCATGAAAATCAGTGGTTTTCTCCACTTAGATTATGATTATGATTTCTCCACTTAATTATGATTAGCTCATAGCTAATCATAATTTCAGGTTCTTTACTGAACCAAGTGTTAAGCCAAGGATTTGTCAGTTCAAATATCTAAGCTGATCTCCAATACCAGTGTCTCAGGAAATAAGAAATGACTTCTCAGCAAAGACAATGATTGACCACACGAAGTCAAATTTTAAGTGTAGACAAGAGAGTGCAAAAAGGCAACCCACAGAAGAATGTGACCTGGTATAAATGAAGTTAAAACAACTTTTGAACTCACACATGAACAAAAACATAATTTCATTTTTTTCTAAAGAATTTAATACAAAATTCACTGATCTTTTATAAAATTGCTATAACGTTAAGAGTTAAATACTATTTTTGCTAGTTTATAACTTCGTGTGTGCCAAACCTAAACCATATAATCAATGAAATAGAAGTCCTCTGCAACAGAAAATAAACAAAAATCAATAAATAAAAATAATTAAATAAATAAAAGCAACAATTACAGTTAAATGAGCAATCTGAATCCATTCCAACTCTTAATCATACTAACATTTCTACCAACTACAAATGTTTAAAGAATAAACCCATTTTATAAAGGGATGCAATTCCCAAAGCTGATGACATAAATGGAGCAAATCAAGTTGGAATGGAATAGCATGCATTTGATCTTTCCAAAAGAAAAATCATCTAATGTACAGTTGGCATTTCCCCAGCCATGAAGTATCTATGCTCTCCTCAGGCCAGTAGAGTAATTTTCCCAACAATAAATACGGTATCTAAAGTAAACATGTTCTTATAAACTGAGCCTTCAACTTAAGTGTTTCATCATCAGTAACTGGAAAGGTCAAGATGACTATGATTAATATGGAATAGTGTAATTCAGCCAGTGTAACAAGATGAGGGTCTGCTGTTGGGAATACAGGGAGAGATGAGACAAAAGTTGAATCATCCACAACACTTCTATTTGTTTACTCTGTAGACAAATAGACATACTCCAACATAACATACCTCTTCTTTTGACATGAAACAGACAATGAAAACATAAACAGGGCATGGAACTAAAGAAGGAATAGGGGATACATTTTAAGATTTATATATGGATCTGAAAATGAAGTTCCTCAAGATTAAACTACCTGTTCTGTTGGGATTTCAACACCTGGACATGGCTTCCCAGAGGACTTTCTCCACAGCTTGTTACAGAGTAAAGCTGACTGGTTTACCTTCCCTGGTTTCTCCTTCTTTGAGGATGATTCACCCATGTTGGAAGGAGGGTGCAATGCTAGCCTTGCCATTGTTCAGTGGCAATGGAGACCAGCCTTGTAAGTACCTCAGCCAGTTCACCATGATGCACTCCACCTGGTCCCACAGACTTTCACATGTTCAGTTTATTCAAGCTGTGCCAACACTAATTGTCTTTACCAGGATAGTGCTTCACTCCCCCCAGATTTGCTGCCAGGCACAGAGGCCTGGCAGGTCCAAGATTAGCTATAGTGTCTATCATTCATGCCTGTAGCTGTGTTACCTTTCCAGTCCTCAGTGGCAGAGCAACCTTTGTCAGTGTATATAAATAGCATGTCTTCCTTTCTAAAGGTCATAAGATTCTGTCTTCCCTTTTTCCACTATATATCTTCTCTCTCTCCTACTGTGTCATTAGATGAAGAGAACTATTCTGTCAAAAGAGCTAGTTTCTATTAGATGTGATATATGAGTATCACCTTCAGTGTCAGTAACTTGAAAGCTATTTAAAACACAATACCTCACACTGGGGATGTCCCATGCCTCATTGCTAGACAGTTATTTATTTTGAATGTTATATTCTGTCCAGTTTAAATTAATATTCAGGTGTTAAAGTAGCATCTTATATTAATTCTCTAACCAGTACTTTCCCTATTTATTTTTAAGAAGTTAATTTTCAGTTCTTTTGAGAATAAAATTTGCAGTTCAGTATGAAAAACCAAGGGGAAACAATCTTGCTTAGTTATTTCATACAGAAATTAAATAAAATCTTTTCAATAATCATTACAATCTGCTTATTACACAGCAGAAAACTATCTGTAACTAGGGAGAAAAATCCTTAACAAAGAGACTCTAAATGTCATAGAAAAGAAATTGACCTGAAATCTCTCTCCTAACCTCTTTTAATATGGATTGTAGAAGAGTGCATATATTATTGCACACACCTGCAATAGCTGCCTGAAAAAAAAAAATTGCAAAGGATACCCCATGCAGCAGGTCTTCCTTTACAGTGATCCATGATGCCTTATCCAGGACTA
>VZRJ01002145.1:0-23786 GCA_013397565.1 Ptilonorhynchus violaceus | reverse complement strand
AAAGCTAATTCTTAAAGCATCATATCAAGCAGATGTTGATGAAGAAAAGGGAAGGTAGCTGGATCTGCAATGGGGGCTTCTGGTAATTGCACACTTGATGCCGTTTCTTAAAGGGGTATATGCTAAAAATGGCTGTGATCTCCCACTGGAAGTCAGAAGGTATCACTGAAATGTGCATCTAAAGAAGTTGTCCAATGTGTCTCTCTTCATAGAAGTAAACTGTTTGTATTTGTATGTATCCACCAATGTCAACAGAACTCTTTACATGCATGTTTCAGCTTGGACATTTAATCAAGTCAGCAGTGGCAATGGTTATGCCTTGCTATCAGGAGCGATAAGTGTCCCCTGCACTACATGCACACCCGACCCGCTGTACGTACTGACAGCAGTGTACAGCTGTCCTTCTGGGAAGAAGAAGCCATGTTGGGGAGCTTTGACCTCCTTGACAGCCCATGAAATTCAGTCTTACAGCAGAGGTGAACGATTTCTTTGTTGACAAAATGTATCAATTGTCAGAGTTCTTTACACAATGTCTTCTTGTGTCCTGCTCTGTGTCTGTCCAACATCTCTGAGATACATCAGACCACCAAGGCTCAGGCTGGTCTGTACACTTCTGGCAACTTTATATCTCTACCATCACTTTACTACTCTACGTATTGACAATGACCAACAAAATGAGGCTAAATTTGAGGTGGGTATAATGGCACAAGAGACCTTTTCAAAAGGTCTTTAGCTGCCAGTAGATAAGCAGGGCATTTTGTAGCTTGAGAATTCATCTAGATTTGTCACTGCTTCATTGTAATCAGGAAACAATGCCTGATAAGGCAAAGTATCATTCCAGTTCCTTATGTTACAGTGTTTTTTGTTCAAATCTTTTGCTTTTGTTTGACACCATATAAGAAATTCAGCTGCTCAAATGTGGATGTCTAGAGTCATTTTAGGTGCTGTGGTGAATCATGACTTACCAGCTTGGTCTTAGATGGCAACAGTGCTCCCACAAGCACTTTACAAGGGTTTCAGGTGTCCACAGTAGCCTCCTGCATCGATGTAACTGCAGTTGGTGCTGCTGTTGGTCAATGTCTCCCATGAGGTACCTATAACACTGCTGCTATGGTGTGGAGTAATTGCTCTGGCTTTTTACCAGTCCCAAGCATTTATTAAGAAGAGGAAATTGATGTATTATTACACAGGATGAAAAGACTAACAAAGAAAAGTTGTATAGTTCCCTGTGCTTTTAGCCAATATTTGGGAAAGAAACTACTTCAAAGCACTTCACATGGAGTTTGTTCAGCCTTGAGCTTCAAGTATTCATCTTTCTGAGCTCTAGAATGCTTAAACCCACTGCAAACTTCATCTGCCACCTCACTAAAAGCCCACTCTACTCCTAGGTAGGAAAGGGGCCCATGGAAGTGGCAGCCCTGTGCAGATCCACTGAGGTCTACCAGGCTAGGTCCCAGCCTACAGTACACCCATACTGCCCAGTGCTATCAACCCTGATCTTCTGCTAGCCAGAAATTGCAATGAGTCAGGTTTGGGGGACTGCCACCAGCCAGGTTCCCATGTAGCCAGATTTGTGCACATGCTGCTGACTCTCTCCAAACTTGCTGTGAAATCAGCTCTGCACCATGGTCGTGACTCCTCTCTGTGCTTGGCACGGGCTCTCCCAGTTGAGAACACAAAGCAAAACAAAGCCCTCTGCCACCCCTGGCTGAGCTTTTTAACTTTGTTACTAAGCCAAAAGCTGTCACTTGTAAATTCAATCTCCTTCTGTAAGTATACTTAGAATAACCATCTATTAACAATCAAAACATAAGTTTCAATCAAACCTTCAAAACTCAGCAAGTGAACTTATCAGTAAGCATGTAAACTAAGACCTCCAGAGCTGTTTGTTGTCCTTCTTTAGGAATTAAAACTCTCCTGCACCTGAAAGGCGACCTTTACCTCATGTTCTCTCTCTAGTTCCTTTAAACCCATCACTTCAGACAATGTTTACTCTTTTCTCGTCATTCCTGTCTTGAACTGTTGTCCTCTGCCATGCTTTCTGTTTGTCATGCCTGATTCAGGTTTAAATTATTTGGGACAGGGAAAATATCTGTATTTGTAAAATGTCCAGTAAATTTATGGTGCTGTGTAATTTATGATTGTAAGTGCAGGACATATTTCAGTTTGACATTCCAACTTATATTTTCAAAGCCGTAAATAAAGTATTTATGAGCAAGATCTTGAACATTTTATTTTTAACAGATTATACTTGAATGTTTAACTCAAGGATGGATAAATATTGAAGTTATGTAGACAGAACATAGTCCTCACTTTTTCCTTCTTCAGGCAATATTGAGGGGCCAATGCCCTCTTTACTGCCAGAAGAGGGATATTATACTCTGCTTATGAGGATCCAGCATACTGTGTGTCACCAACAAGAGTGAGCAATGATGGCTCCAGCTAAAAATGGCTTTCAAAAGGACAAACAATGACCCCCTTTCAAAACTGAAGCACTGAACTAAGCTGATATACAGAAATGTTATTTTGATATAGCATAGAGTGAGTATGAATGTTCAGTTCTTAAGAAAATATTTGAGTGCAGCGGTTGCTCTCTTGTCCCATGTGGTTATGCTTTTAAGCATGGTTCGAACTTGAAGCATTTTCCATTTATAAAAAAAAAAATCTTGAACAAAATTTTTTTCAAAAAGTAATATTCACATGTGAGTCTCCGTTTCTGATATTCTTCTGATCAGTTAATCTCTTGTTCTCAGTTCCCTTTCCCCCTTCCTCTGTTCCATATGCATTTTACACCCACAACTGTGAAATCTTCCTAACTAGTTTGAGAGTGTGGAAAGGTTAGATTGCCTTGATTTTGCTCCAGAGGATCTTAAGTTACCTGCTATGACAGGGTGTAAAGTCTCACAGACCAGGTGTGCCACCTCTTTGTTACAGACTCAAACCCATCTTCCTGTGTTAATGTGCTCACTGACAGAGTTTCCTGCTCCTCTCTGTGAGACGTCCTATGCTCAGCCCTGGGCTGAGGGTGGAAGCTGTGGTCAGGTATCACTTACACCATTGTGAAAAGGAAAGATCCCTTTAAACATGGGAATATGTTCATGCAAGGTACTCAGGGCCACCTGGTGAGGTAGCTGAGATTGTGCACGGGGAGCTCTGCTCATTTCTGCACTGACGCTGGAAGCGCAGCTGTAGGCAGGTCATCTTCTTCTGAAGGTGATGTCCCGCTCTAGGTCATCTTCTTCTGGAGGTGCTGTCCTGCACAGTGGGTTAAACAGACACGCTTTTCAGTAGCCATGCAGATGGAAGCAACAAGTGTGCTGAAGGCACAGGATAGACGTAAGAATGACAGGTAGACTTTAAATCTCACTGTCAAAACAATAGACTGGAATCTTTGTTTATTAACAAACTAATGTAGTGCTTTTTGAAGCACTACATTATTCTAATGAAAGTCATGAAAATAAAAGCAGTTGTCTTTCAATACATAATCTATTACTGGCTGAGCCATAAAGACACATGCTCTTTCTACATCTACTTCTGTGGTGAATGTTTATAAGGGAGATGACAACGTAATAATCTATTAATCTATTTCATGTTACTGGGAAATCCTGAAAAGGCTATGACACACAGCTGATAAATTAAAATATATTCTGAACTGTGCAGTTTCTGCTGTGTAAGCAGTGCACCCATGCTGAAATTAGATACTAGATTCTGTTGTCCTCTGAACGTCTTGTATGGATTGTCTGTGGCGGTTTAATAAACCCAAATTAGTACATCTGTAATCCGTCACTATCCACTGCTCTTAACCTTTGCATTCCCTGTATGACCTTGAGAGATGGTGGCTCTTGAAGTCTCGTGATAACTTTTCTCCTTTACACAACTTCCACATAAAATGGCTGGCTAATGCAAATTGCTGTGGTTTTTTTTTTTTTTAATTTTCTTTTTCTTCTGTTTTTGCAAGTGTTCACTGCAGTGGTTAACACTGGTTAATTCTGCATTGCATGTGTATTGATACACCGCCTTTTCACCTACAGCTTCTACTGCTCACATGACAGAGCTAGGAGCTGGCATTCAGTACCCAGTTTGAAAGCCACCTTGAGCAGATGTGAAGAGAAACAAATGCTTAATATTAGCAAAAAAGACACTAAGTGATGTTGTTTAGAATGAGTAGTTAGCGAGCACGTACGACTAGCATTGCTGAGGACAAGAGCAGTGTAGGGAACAAAATATGGGTTTTGCCAGTTCCAAAAATCAAATAATAATGTATCAAGCCTTGAAAATCTGTGAAATTCCTTTAAATCAACAGTTTGAAAGTATATGATAATGGAAGTCACATTCCTTTTCTTTTTCTTTCTTTCTTGAAGGTTTATGGCTGCACCTCAATTTTTAAATTTTATTAAAGTAGTCCAGACACAAATCATATTGCTTGATTCAGCAATTTAGCTTCTCAAGGCTGTAGGAAAGAGGCTCCATATATCCTCAGGATCTGGATGAAATAATGCTTCAACAACTCTAAAAAGATAAAAGCAAGCTTTAAAATTCCTGAAAATATATCAGTGATCCAATTGATTTGATAACAATTATTCAGTCTTTGCATAATTATCTTTAAAAAAAGGACAAAGTCTCTGTTCTTACCAGTCTTTATGTGTATTCCAGCACCTGCTGGAATCTTTGGAAGAATAGGAGAATTATTTCCCTCAACCTCAGAACAGCTTTGAATAAAGTCTTCAACACAGAAGATGAGAAGGCTGGAGCACAGCCAGGTAAGCTGCAGAACATGAGGAAATACAAGGCATTTAGGGTAATTTTTGTGTATGTTTTTCTTATTCCTATTAATCCTGCAATTGATTCACAGGTGATGTTTAGCTGGAGAAGTGAGCTCTTGTTTCAAATCTGGGACCATCTAGAACTTGCACTTCCACCATGTTTTATTCAGTGGGAGAGTAAATGTTGAAGGATTTAGTATTAACTTGCCTTCAAGCACTAAGTATAAAATAAAGTCAGGTAAAATACACCTCTAACTGAAAAACTACATCATTTAAGCCTGAAAATGAGTATAAGCTAGATTTAAAATGTAACACTGAAGAGTCAGAGACAATATATGACTGAAAAATAAAATAAAGTTGATATGAATGTAAACCTCCAGTATTCAATTCTGTATGATAAAGGTCCAGTGACAGGGTGTTATCCTAGAAGTTCCACTCTCACTGATTAACAGTGAACTTCCATGCGTACTTTAAGCTCCCAAGTGGTTCCTTCAGCTTCCTTGGGACTAAGCAGGTGTTAAAGTTTCTTCATATGCATAAGGACTTTCCTGAGTATACACCAAGCCAGGCTTTTACCTGCCAGAGACAGATGCACTAAGACCCCACTTACCCCACTAAGACCCCTGACGTGTCCAGGCACTGTTCATTCTGTAGATGACCAATTTCTGCCTCTTGCCTCTACGCAATTTTTTTTCCTTGACTAGCTGACAGGACGAATAGTGACCAGAGTATCCAGGTTGTTGCAGGTAGAGCCACCCACACATATTACAGTCTCATCTAAGTGGGCATTTTCTTCTCACCAATTGTTATGGAAGACAGCTCATGAAACCAATGCTTAGCTTGTAGTCTTGAATTCTAAATTTCTGAAATCCAAATCAGAGCAAACATGATAAATTCCTATGAATATTATCAAAATTTCCATAAGAGGTAGGACTACTTAATCATGGTCTACAGACTACCAGAATGTTCTTTAGCTTTCTAGATACTGTGGTCCAATATTTAACAGTTTAGCTTCCTGCTAATCCTAATTTTGGTCAGTCTTGGGAACATATACTTTCAAATCTGTTTAAAAGTAGCAATTATGTTTTTTTTTAAAAAACAACGTAATGATGTTGTTTTTTTAAAAACCCTGTCTATCCTTGTTCCTCTCTCTTCTCTTTTTCTCTGCATTCTTGTCTGGCCCCTGATTGTTCAGCTATGATAGCTGTATGTAACGTGTGTTTAAGAGTCCAGGAAAGCAGCAATTTGTACCCTTCAAGAGTGACGAATGTATTTCTGAAGAACGTTTATTTAATGGATGCATATACTTCCCTAAATTTTGAATTTATATATTTGGGTCTTTATAATCTCTGTAAGAATTAAATCTTTGAAACTAACTGAGGTTTTTTCTCTGTTGCTGTTTGATCAGATTCCAACTGAATTTACCTCTGGTTTTCTGTGAATCTCTGATGTTTGCTGACTGCAAACATTGAATGTTCAAGTTTAAGAAGAACAACTGCCTACCACTCATGAGACGGAGGAAAAGAATTCTTCTCACCACCACTAGAAGGATTGCACCTTGGTTTTAAATATGGAGGGTTTGGGTAAACCCCTGTGTGAAAGTGCCATACAAAACAGTTACAATCCCAGGCAACAGAGTACCCATGGACTGTGGGATATGGGGTTATATTTGTTAAAATGGTTAAGGCTTATGCTCGCCAGAAGGCCCTGTGGGAAAGGCACGGCTGCAGGCTGGATGGTTGGAAGTCGGTTGAGTGGTGAGAGGCAGTTGCGAGTGAGGAGAGAGTCAGTTGAGTGAGAGTTGGAAGGGAGATCGTGATTGGCTGGAGGAACGCGTGGACAGCATATGAAGGGGAAGCTGATTGGGTGACAGGATGCGTGGACAGCAGCACTGCAGCTCTGCCAGCCAATGGGTGCCCTTCTGCTGTTAAGTTCTGTTAGGCTTTGGTTTGGTTTCGGTTGTGCTCGGTTGAGATTAAGGGTATAAAGAGGGGGCGATTTTGGGAATAAATGGATCTTCTTTGGACATACGAGGGGGTCTGTCGTCTTTGTTCCCCATTGCTACAATAGACCAAGGCAGTCTCTTTCCAAACTCTGCAGGTGTTTAACCAGGATGGTGAATATCACCTCAGACAAGGAGCTTGTACAATGAAAATCCTGCTACCTCAGTGCACTGAGAGCATCTGAGCTTGCTTCAAAGTCAACAGAAGCAAAAGGTATTCAGTGTCTTGATGGTGAGCATAGAAAGGTGTGTGAGAGAAGGCCTGACCAATATTGCCATCGCTTTGCTCTCTGGAATTGCCAGTACAGAGCCACCAGGATTGGGTGACCACAGACAGTGAGTGCTGCCCGCAAAGGCTTTACACAGAGCACTGGCAGAACCAGGGAGTGTAGGCAAAGTCATCAGGGGTTGCTTCAAACCCACTTCCCTCCCTTTCTCTGTGATTCCTTACAGGCCTTCCAGGTATAACAACAACCATAAAAAATTAGGCCTGTTAAAGGAGAGGAAAGGCCCCAGGCTTAGATTCTTTCTTGAGCTTGCCCAACAGCAGCCATCATCTGGCTAACCATCACACATGCAATGAGTAACTTAGATCAAAAAGAGAGCCTTATTTGCTGTCCTCTCACGTAAAGGCAGACTAAGAAAGAGCTATTTATGTATCACTTAAGCTAAAGCAGTACAAAGATAATTTAATCTAACATCAGAAAAAAATCTGTCAGGAAAAAATTCCACTCTCAGGACAGGCTTATTATTGTTTTTCCTAGTTCAAAGTCCAGGAACACTAATGTATTTCAGCAGCTAATAAAATTACTCTTTGGGATTTTTTAAATTTTCAATTAATTGTGCTGATACATTCCAGTGATAAAAAGGAAAAATGCATCAATGCTTTGAAGAAATGTTGTCTGAAATGGAGTCATCCCACCTGAAAACAAACTGACTGTAATATTACAAATACCTCACTGTTATACAGCAGACTGTATCCCTGAGGTGGTTCACAAAGAAGTCATTACACAGGTGGGGCACTCGCAGCACAGTCTTGGGGAGTGGCTTGTGAAGGTTACCCAGCACAAACCTGCTTTCAGAAATGAACAGCAGGGAAGTGTGCCCTGCAGTGCACACACTTACCAGGCTGGCTTAGGTGTGCAGGTCTGCTTTCTTGCACACATATGGGGATAGGGATGAACATGGAGCAACACCTGAGCATTCAGCCAGAGTTTCTAAGACTGACAGTGATAGGCTAGTGAAAAATAGAAGATTAAATCCAAGTCTCATGAACCTGTCATGTCCATTAGCATATAATCTGCACCCCAATTCTCAGTCAGTAAATCCACTGATCATGTAGTGGAAAAGAGCAGGCATTTTTTGCTTTGCAAGAAAAATGTGATTAAACTTTTGAGATAGCACAGGATCTTCTGGTGTGAAACTCTTGCTAAAATGGTAGATGAACTTTGACAGGCTAGGGACAGAAGAAGAAGAGGCATACTGAAACAGAGGAAGGCAGGACACCAAGGTACACTTTCTGAAATAAAGACCTGAAAATACCAGTGATTCTAGAGCATGTCTGTGTACTCCCTGCTGAGCTGCCCGAAGTAAACAGGTGACAATTTGTGTAATGCTGCTTGATCGGAGGAAGGCAGGTGGTCCTTTATTTCTTGTTTATTTTTTGTGTGCCTTGTTTGAGGTTTCCAGATAGTGTGGCTCAGGGATCTCAGTAGCTGCTGTCCTAGCAGACCACGTGTGTGGAAGTGGTGGGGAGTCTCCAATTTCATTTTAACTGCTGTCTTGGTAATGTGGCCTCCTGTCTATACTTAGCCCCTGTTTGCCCCTGGTCTTTTGCTTCTACATTTTTCCATGTTGAGCCAATATAGCATACCCAGAGACAGGGACTCACCTCTCAGAAACTCTGTTTCACCTCAACACATAGCTATTGCTCCTGCAGATGTTATTGCCTCCCTGTTCTGCTGTATGGAATAACAAATAGTATGTGCCCAGAAGTTGAAAGGGCCTTCTTACAGCTTATTTTGGTCACAGTGTAATAAGAAGAACAGGAGAAGTGTCTGACTACTGACAACCCCAGGTGTTATGCAGGAGGGTGACTGCTGTTGTTTCTCTTGGTGTTGCTACAGCTGTTGTTCCCCAGCAGGAATACATTGACAATATTTTAACTCCATCAGTTACACAGGTCTCACTTCCTCTGCAAAATGTACATACGTGTATATACACACGTAATTGTGTAGTTCCCACAGCTCGCCTTTCCTCCTGCCCTCCTCAAATCCTGTGATACTTTACCTGGCTAAAGCTCATTTTGTTGGTCCCCAGCTTAGCAACAGCATTTGTGGAGGGCAAATTTCTGTCTGGCCTGGGGATTAACTTGCCCTCAGAGAAGCTGCTGTGCTCACAGTGGATAAAATGGCCGTGCTGCCCTCCTCCTGTGCCCACTCACTGGACTTGGGCTCCAATTCACCTGCAAAGGAGAGATGAAAACTGCTGAAGGGAAGGGGAAAAACGAGCAACACAGCTTTCAGTTTCATGTCTCGTTAACTTGTGAAATATAGCTGTGTACAATGAACACTGATGAAGGAAACACTGAGATTCAAAAATTAGCATGGCAGGGCAGTGCGAATGTAGCATTATCAAATAACAAATCAAGATGAAGTTATTATTTGCAGCATGCACACGTGGCTTCAAAAGGAAAGCACACCACCAAAGCTTCCCTCACATACCAACTTTTTTTGTTGTTTTTGTTGCTTAATTACATTGTGTTTGACAATTCATTGTGGAGAACTTTAATATGGAGTCTTTACATGGATTATTGTTAGCTTGAGAATAACAGCACTTTGTTAATTCTTGAGATTAGTTGCAGTAATGCTTCTTTTGCTTGCTACTTTTTAAAGCTTTTAGAGCTTTGCTACCTAATATGCTTTTATTTTTTTTGGTTTGAGTAGCACCAAATAAATATGCCATAACCAGCCTGGCAAGAGCTGTAATTCACTAACTGAATGTAAAATCATATTCAAATTGATACCAATCACCCTCCCTTTAGCTTGCCTCTGCATGCATGCTGGAATTTTGCTTTGACTGTGAACCAGAGTTTGATGAGAAAGTCACCACTTCTCGTGTTCGCATCCTGCAAATGTTATGTCTTAAATCCCCCTTTTTTTCCACATGATTTCGTGTGCTAGCAATTTGACTTAATGAACAGCTATAATAAATGTACAGTATGGAAATGCTGTTGTAAGTCTGCTAGAACATTCCCATGCTTAAACAAAGTGTTGTGTTGAAAGAGATGTAAAATATATAATTACACTGAAGCCTTGAACAAAATCCTGCTTCTTATTTCATTCTTACCCTTTTTTGGACAATGTGAGTAGTCCTTGTTTATGCCTTCTTTTTGAAAAATATTGCTGAATTTCTAAGCATCAGAGCTTTACTGTCCCTATCATCATCCATGGATGCTACTAAAATGAATAGATTTCCTTGTGTATTGTTTATTTTATTTGAAGATCTGCCGGATTCCTTATGTACTGGTGTCATTTAAAAAAATCTCAGATATGCCCAGTGGTAATTTTATCTGGGAATTTAGTGTACTAGAGACAACAAACAAACATAGCCTGGAATTAAAGTCAATGGTGTTTCCACTCTGGTGTATTTACAAATATTAGACAAGTTAAATCTGCCTTCTCCTCTGCTTCAGAGGCATCCTCCTCCCAGGAGGATAAAACCTCTGGTTTTCCTTGCCTACAAGGGCACAAGTTATGGATGCAAGTGCATATCCACACATGAGGATCGAGATTTATTTTTTTAGTTTTTGTTTTTTTAGTTCCTTTGCAAGCCAGATCTTTCAAAGATTAAGGGAATAAGTTGGTGCTAACTTATGAACTAAACAGATCCAGTCTGTCTTGTGCCCAGCCTCCAGGCTTTGGAGAAGTGTGTGTGTGCTGCATTTCAGGGAGTACCTGAGTGTCATTTGCGGGTCTCTTCCTGAGGTTTGGTGAGCTGCCATACACACACTCTACGTTTTCCACTGACCTTCCAGTGCTAGCAAGGATTTCTCACCTCAACATGGACTCTCTCTGGGAACCATGTTTTCTCTCCTGCGTCCCAGCCTTCTTTCTTTTGAGACACCCTAAAAATCCCTGGCTGTAGTGTGTCACAGAGACTGAATATGGCTGGGGAGTCCTTTCCCATGAGCCATGAGACAACTGCATTTCAGCCCTCATGCTGTCAACAGCATTACCAGAATAGGAATACTTCCTGTTGACCCACATGTTTTGGTTTATCAGGCAGACATTGACATTATTTCTAATGGAAATTTAACATTTTTTGCTGGAAGCAGACATTTTTTTGGTTGAGACTTCATTTTTCCTCCAAGAAGGCTTTGATTAGAAGTCCTCTGAGCTATCACTGCTCTGCTCCCCCACCTAGTTAGTTTTAGATGCTGCTCTTGAGGTTTGTGCTAAACTACCATTTTTATCGCTGGTCTAGGGAGCTCATAACTGCTTTTATCATTGTTAACATCCTAGTGTGCTTCAGGAAAATGTCTTCTTTCAGCATTAATGTTGTAGGGAGGCCTGGGCAGCCTATAATAGACAAGGTATGACATTTTGCATCAGTGCTCAAAACCGGTTAGTTAAATGGTCCTTGCTCTTGATGCCCTAGTTCATCTTTGTAAAATTGAGATAACAGTTGTTCTTAGAAAATGTCTGTTTTCTGTTAGGCCAGGAGATGAGAAAGGACTGAAAATCCCACAGGAGAGGCTGGGAAGCCCCAGCCTGACACTGGTCCAGCCTGCAATGAGGAGTGCAGCATTGCATTGGGTCCTAGTTTGTGAATACCTGTCCTGAGCATACACTGCTCTGAGGTCTCCTGCTCTGCTTTACATGGCTCGGCGTGACAGACTCTCCTGAGAACCTCCTGAGAATATTTTCAAAAACTTATTCGAAACACTATTTTAAGCAGTTTGTAGCACCCGCACAATAATAGCCCTATCACACTGTTTTACAAGGCCATAATTTGGTTCCCTCCCTGGCATAAACCAGGAGGACTTTAGTCTGGTGGTTTCTCCACTTGGTGACTGGCTTACTGCCTTGTAAAACAGCACGATGGGACTATTACTACTGGAGGAAGGGACAGGCATCAGGAGAGCCGATTGGTTGACACCTCTTTTTCATTTAGCATAATATTTTTCTTCTTGGAAGTACCATATAAACCAAAATGTTTGCAACTGTAACACCTCATAACTTACTTTTCCCCTGCAATGCAAAATCAATTTTTATATAGTTTGCTTAATTTATAACCAACCTACCTATACTACCTACCTATTATTCATTGTTTATACAGCACCATAAACAAGGAGGACACAGCCACCACGCACAGTAGGGGAGGACAAGGTGGCCGTGCCACCCTACTGTGAGCAGAGGCACTTGCATCAGAGGGAGCAGTGGCTGGCGGGTGGGATGCAGCCCCTGGCTTCTTCCTGCAAGTCTGCACCAGCTGGAAAGGCACAGCACATTTCGTAACACTGGCAGTGTTATTGTAAGTACCCTCATGACTCCATCTGAAAAATTTGTTCACTTACACCTGCAAGGCTTCTACGTGGTAGGGAAATACTTACTGTCCCTGTTTGACATATGAGCATCTCAAGAAGAGAGGGGCAAAGCTGTGCTCTGGCTAGCATTTGGCCACCAACAACAGTACAGATTCCATGGACCAGCCCTTTGCCATCAAATGTGCTTTGTGCCCGTCCCAGACAGCACATGGGTTCCTTTCCAAGTGATGCCCCACATGCCAGATGGAACCCCTACAAGTGCCTCTGAGCATTAAAAGAGTTGGGCTGTAATGCCCAGGCACAGAGAGGAGGGCTGTGGTACTTATGCATAACACCTTTAATTCCTTTAAAACTAAATTTTGCAATAAAATGCTTCTTAAAAAAATAAAAATTTGCTTGCTGGAACTCAGGGCCAGTGCCTCTGTGTGTGTAAAATTTCTCATTATTCTCTTCTTTTCGCTGTTTAACACGTTCAGCTTGAACTGTCAACCCAAAGCTGATATATGTGTAGGAAAAAGAAGTCTCCGAAATAATGCCACCTAGGCTTAGTTCCTGGCTAATCTGATCCTGGTTAGCTTTGTCTCCTCATACCAAATCAGACTCAATCTCTGTACAGGACATAAGGAACAGCACTGTTGCCAAGAACAAATTTTGCTAAACTACCACTTGGAAACTTTTCCTTTTTTTTTTCTTTCTAGTTGGGTTTTCTTCAGTCCAAATTCTGAGAGCATCTGCCCATCACAAAGTCAGGGTACTGCTGCTACTGCTTAGATAGTGGCAGTATTTTTCAAGAACTTTCTCGGGGACCTGGATGGTGTGGAAATCCCCTGCAGACATGAAGGTTGTTTATTAAGTTCCATTTCCTTCTTTCATGTATCCTCTGAGACAAGAGACCTCTAGGGCATGGGTCAATATTATTTCAACACCAGGGCAACTACAGCAATACCTGGCTAGTGTGGGACCTGGAAGGCTGCAGGGAGCTGTAACAATACAGAAAGTTTGCAGTCTGATACAAGCTTTGCCAGGACTAGGTCAAATCAGCTAATTGGCTATTTTCATTTTGCCCTTAACCTTGTACAGTTAATAAATAATACTTCTAAATCATACATCCTGATGAACAGCATTTGCTCTTCTATCTATGTAATTGGACATCTCCTTGCAAACTTGCCAAATTTCTTGCTAGGTGCTCTTGCCCCCTGAATTGCTCTCAAATGATTGCTTTCAGGTTCTCTTATTCCATTGAGCTGCCTAAACTTTGCCTTGAAACCCGGTTCAGTCACACATGTGAAAACCTGACGTTAGAGTGGTATTGATCTCCTCAGTTCTCTTTTTTGCATTTACATCTCTGGTTTGAGTTGCTCAGGAGCACTACTGCACTGATTGGCGACTGCCTCTGAGGCAGGCTCTGCCCTGCCAGTCCCTGCTGTGTCCCGGTTGATGCTCCCTTGACTGATTTTCCAGTGGCAGGACATGGCTTGGCTGACATCCCTGTGTCTCACGTGCCCACTGCCTTCCTGCTGCGAAGGAGCAGAGTGAGCTGTGTGAGCCACTGTGGTTCACACCCCATCGTGTCCCTGCAAACCCAATTAATGAGCTTACTGTGGTGAACACAAAGAGCTGGACTGCGACCGATGGCAGCTGAGAAGCAGCTCAGATCATCCAGATGCATCTCAGCTGCCGGGGTAGTAACCTGCAGCTTGGAGCAACAACCAGAGCTAATTCCCACACAGGCTTGAGTCAGATCCCTATAAGGGACAGCATGCTAATACATTTCAAGCAGACCGAGACAATTGTATCAGAAAAAAACATGCGTGCACTCAGTCTTGAAAATGCCCTGGTAGCTGTGCAGCAGTAATTTAAATCCTTTCCAAATCCCACCAGTAAGTTTCCCTGTTAAAACTGACCCGTTCAGCATCTCTGCATTGTGAGCCTGCTGAAGACATGCAACGTGTGATCCACACTGTGGGCCCTGGAGTGTCAAGGAACGGCTTCACGCTGTGCTGTTCCCATCCTGCAGCAGCAGACTGAGAGCCTGGTGTGCCTCCGTGCAGCGTCCCGCTGCCCGTGGGGAGCTGCCAGCTCCTGGCCACAGCAATGCCTGTCCTGACAGCCACAGGCCAGCAGAGGGGGCATGTGGAAGGATTCGGTGTTGTGTTGTCAATGTCAATATTTTTACAAGAAAATTGAACTTTTTAAATTTAAATTGTGGAATCCATGTCTCTGAGGACAAGCATGGAAAAAATGACATAAGCTCGCAGATCAAAATCTAGTAAGCTTATTCCAATTTCAGATCACTTTTTTTTACTACTTTTTTGGTTTTTTCAATTGAAGAAAACATTTGGTACTGAAAGGACAGTCTAGTTCCCGCTTGTTAATGTTCCCAATGCGCTGCCTGCATGTTGGCTGTATCTCAGAGAGACTGTTAAGAGTGCTGGTGACAGGATTTAAAGCTCACCAGTGCTGCTAGGCTGAGTTTAAAGCTTGGGCTTTAAAGCCAGCAGCCGTGGGGGCTGTCTGTGTTTGCATGCATAGTTAATCAGACATCGATTGACATCTTTAGCACAACAAATCCCTGTGGATCACAATTTAATGGATCCGTTCTGGCTCTGAGGCATAGTGCAGTCCACTTGAGCTCTCAGAAAACTGGCTTCTGACTGTGAAGTGGGGTTGTTTCTTGTCATATCATCAGCACTTCAGACAAGTTTCCTGCTTTTGTAAACACATTTGAAGAGAGACCTTTTATTTGTCAGCCAGTTTCCCCCCATTTCCCTTCCGCGATGCAAATGCTGCTAACAATTTTTTCTTTTCTTTTTTTTCTTTTCCTCAAATCTTTCAGTTAAAACCACAACTGATCCTTTTGTTGGCCCAGTGTTCCTACTCTGAGAGATTGCACACCTGGAGATTTTTACAGGAGTTTAGTTTTGGTCTAATTCCCATGGGGTTTTGTACCCCTCTCTTAACAAGAATCAGAATAGTTTACATTCCTGCACCATGCCTTTCCTCCCAAAGGACTCTAAAACCATTTACAATCTATAAAAGCTGCTTTTTCTCTAAACAGAAATCACTTTACCCATCAGTGAAGTGCAAGCACCTGGAGGGGAGGGAGAGTGGAGAGCAGCAGCTGCTTTAAAACTTCCAATATTGTTACAGTTTAAGCTGGAAAGTGGTAAGTACTGTATCCAGCTGAATGTATCGCTGGCAT
This sequence comes from Ptilonorhynchus violaceus, assembly GCA_013397565.1. Taxonomy (NCBI): domain Eukaryota; kingdom Metazoa; phylum Chordata; class Aves; order Passeriformes; family Ptilonorhynchidae; genus Ptilonorhynchus; species Ptilonorhynchus violaceus. The sequence continues at coordinate 8,271 of VZRJ01002145.1, read as the reverse complement.
TTCAGAAGGTAGGATATAGTTTTTCAAACTGTAATTTGACCTACAGAACATCCCCAGCTCTTGCCCCAAGTGCAAAGAGGCATTTAATTTTAGCATGCAGTCAAACTAGCAGCTTATGACTTATCATAAAGAAAACCAGGACCTCTGGCAGGAAATTATCCTAAAGATATGTAGAAAGGAAGAAAATAACCAAGTGGATAATCAGTTCCCAAGCACAACTGTATAGTATTATTTTGTGAAGGACTAAGTGCTGAGCAATCTCGGGCTGTTTGTTTTTCAAGTCTCAGAAAATTACAGCCCAGGGGGATACAGCTGCAACAATGCTCTAGATGGCACACACAAAAAATGTCTATCTCATCATTGTCAGAATATACTAACAATGACTGTAATAACAATGATGATGATAATGAGAATAATAATAATAATAACAACAACAACAATAATGATAATAACCCAACAACTAGCATTGACAAGTTAAACGAAGTTCATGTGAAAATGCTTGAGGCTGGTTTTCTTTGTTTTCAAAGAGATTACATTTTGAAGACTCAGCATTACTAAGCTCTACTATGGCAGGTTGAGTGCTTGTGAACATGTACATGAAAATTATAGAAAGATCACCCCAAGTCTGGAGTTATCATGTGCATGTTACCCAGTTATAGATGATGTGCCAAGGGAGAAATCCACATGCATTTTAAAATCGATATGCCACCAAGTGAATACGAGTTCCACAGAAGACATTTACAGTTACCGAGACTGCAGTTGTATGGCCATCATAGCAAGAATAATTACTGCCCAGATGAGGAACAATCCTCATCTGGGCGTTTCCCAGTAATCCCAAGGGACTGCAAGACAGACAGAAATGTCTGTTACTCCCATCAAAGTGATAAAAAGGCACCATTCCTCTTTTAATGGAAAAACCCAGATTTTTAAAAATCATAATAAACTGCTAGAGCACATATGCTTTCTTCAGGCTGTCACAGACCAGGCAATTCCCAAGACTTGCTCTCTTTGCTGAGCCTAGTGCTTGGGCTTGCTCTTGTAAGAAGCATTACTTTTGTAGACCTTAGGAAGCAAAGAAGTGTACACCTCTTTCCTTAATAATATTTTCTGCATTTTCCTAAAACAGAAGGGTGTTAAAGCACTTTAATCTAGTGAACAACATAATAAACAGAAAACACGAGGGAAGAGCTGAAAAAGGACTGAGATGGCATTTGGGCCAAAGGGAGTGACTTGACCCCAAAATGACAAAATGAACCTGTGTTATTCCCCCTGCATTTGTCCCAGAGATATCTGGACTCCCCATATGACTCCTGTGTCCTGCCACAAATCAAACCTGCATCTTCTCCTACTGTCTTCTGTGCTATTCGTTTGAAATGCCAATGTTAATACACCTTTATCAGAGTGCTCATTGCTGTTCTGAAGAGTTCTTGTCGGAGTTGAAGAAAATAACACTTTTTTTAAGAGATACAAGAGTTTCATGGGAAAACTATAACAGGATAAATTCTTATTGAATATCAAAACATATCCGAAATTGTAGAAGTGAAAAGAATTTTAAGAATAGTAAATTTGCTGCGTAGCTCATTTTTCATTTTCTCATGCTGGTGAAATCCACACTGAGGTCAGAGTAGTACCATCATAACAGACTGCCTATATCCAAATGCCTATATCCAGGTTTTCTGTAGTTTCATTCTTCTTGACCTAGATTTTGTGACTTAATTAATATCTTCTCTATGAATGTATACTTTCATTCAAAGGTAAATTACATTTTTCTAACGACAATCACTTCTTCAAAAGAAGGCATGCTAGATGGTGAAGTTAGAGTTAAGGCAGGTTGACTACAGCAACGAGTGCATCTAGTTTATTTTCTTTTATTAGCATTAATTGAAGATAAATCTTTTAATTCTATTTGCTTCCCATATGCTGTTTCCATGTTGTTAGAAGGTCATTCACAAGGTAGAAGTCATAACTGGGTTCACTTAATACAAAGACAGAGCATGTAATTCTTGCAAGGAGATCAACTGATATTTCATCCCTCAGAGATAAGAGTCCACAACAGAATGAAGATAACATCAGAGTCATTGAGGGAAAGAGTAACTGTACCAAAAAATACAATGGTGATCAAACCTGTAAAGTATTTGTACAGGAAACCTTAGAAGGCCTCACTGTTTTTATCAACTTTATCTTTTTAAGTACTGAAGTGATATAAAAGCAGGGGGAAATGATTATAGAATTTCAGTTCCTTTACAGTATTTATTTCAAAGGCCATGGGTCAAGTAAAAATACAACAGAAATAACCCTGGTCAAATTTATTTGAAAAGTATAAGTGCAACCAAAGCCTGGGAAGATTTGGAGACCCCTTATTTTAAGTATGAAATGTAAGTTTTCTTATCCAACAAACATTTATATACCATCTGATTTTGAGAGTCTCCCATCAAGTTCAACAAGCCTAATAGACTGCATAATTTTAAGCACTGTTCAGTGCTTAAAAGGTATTTTTTATCTCTGCTTCAGCTCTTTTGAGCACATCATATTTTGTGTATACACGGAGAATATGACATTCTCATCTTGCTTTGAGAAATCTGTTAAAAAGTTTTGCTAATTTCTATAATGGAGAATAAAGAATTTGTACCTCGGACACCTGAGTGAAATGTGTGTATGAGGTGTGCTCTAATATGAGGAGAATCACATTCTTGTAATGGAGGAATGAAAGTCTTATGATGAATTTACTGTTAGCCTGCAGTTTTTGTGAGCTAGGTAGAGGAGACACTTCGGCAGTTAGTGTTCATATTCTCAAAGCTGTTTTCTGAATGCATTTGAAAAATTACCTTTTGGCAACCATATAATCCTGATTAAATTACAGTATTAGCATAGATAATTCTGGCATCGATGAAGTATGGCAATGGATAGAGTTTGTAAATGTGCATCTAAGATTTGTAGCTTTAAGGTAAAAACAGCCAAAGTGAACTGTTTTCCTAGGAAGAGATCTCTGGCATCTGCCACTTATTTTTTTCTGCTAAATATGAAAGGAAGTTTGTAGCTATGATAAAAAGCTTTGACTTTGTTAGAAAGCTTGCTCAAAGAGTAATAATAAAAAGTATTTACTTACAATTTGGGTAAGTAGCGTTTATTTTGCGCATATGTAGTATATTCTGTAATAACTGTAATACATCTCTATGATTGTTCAGTGGGATGTACCAAACGAAAGGGGTATTTAACAGGTCTGTTTTTATCGCTGCACCTACCTAATGATCTCCCACACGTACATATCATGTGGAAGACATGGGGACAAAAAAGGCAGACTTGGAGTAGGTACAGGACTATATTTTAGGCAAAACTGGAGCTCGGTTTCAGAGATAGGGTCACGGTCAGCCTGAAATCACCCCTTCTGCTCTTGCAAGATTTCACGTTGGCATGGTAGGCAAAAGGCATGAGGACTCTTCTTGTCACTAATACTGGAAATTTCACTTGCTGGCTGTTGTCCTTGTGCCTGTCTGCTTCTTGTCCCCAAAATTTCAGAAGTAAAGGTATCTTCAGGAAATTCTGCTTGCATTTTTGCCCCATGCAGAAGAAGCACTTTCAGGTTCCATGTGTTATCCAAACCTGTGGGGGAGTTATTGCTCTGAGAAATTACCCAACTGTCACCTGATCTGCATGGCAAAAATGATTTGTTGTGCTGAGTATGACCTTGGTTCTGTAGTGATGTGATATGATTATAAGGAAAGCAATAATAACCTTTCAGAAGACTCCTTCCTCTTCCTATTCTGTAATAAGAATATTATCCCCTATTACTGGAAGGTAATCCAGAAAAGCCTCTGTTACATTTTACGGGACCTTTCGATGAAGAGGTGTTCTTTTTCCTCTTTTCCCCAGCAGAAATGCAGTGTGACTTCAATTTGAGTCCATCCCTCAAACTATTAAAAATTAACTGGATGAGCAGCGTGACCTGCAGTGGTATTCTTTTAAATCTGACCTAAAATAGGAGGAAAGAGCCAGCCATTTCCCAAAACACAAGCTTTTCCCATAGTCATCACAGGGTTTTAAAAAGGTTTAAATCCTCATCAAAGGAGACTAATGCCACTTACAGCAACAAGAGTGTCCCTTTTTCATTCGGATAAATGGCAGCTCTTAGGAAAGTGTAAGACTTGAACAGTCCTTCTAGTAGTGTTTCTTTCATGTTAAATTCCAGGTATTCACACTGACAAGGAAATGCCAGTATTCATGTTTTATCCTATACAACAGGCCAGTTCCTGTACCTATTTGTAAGTTTTATCCATCAGCTGAATTATTTCCAAGCACATTAAATACATGGAGGAATTTTCCTTTTTTAAATTTCTGATTTCTAATACATGAGAAGTCTCATTTAAATTTGATACTGTAGATACAATATAGTTACAGAATTTTCCTACCTCTCTTTACATTATGGAACAAAAATGCTATTTTCCAGCTGAAATTCTTCCAGTTTCTTCTTCTTAGGAGTGCAAGTGTGTATTTTTCATGCTTTATTGGTGCTTTACATAACATTAAGTAGATCTGAGTTCACAGAATTCTGTGAAGTCTAAACCAGATTTTCCAATGATTAGTGGAAAGGTATCAGGGCAAATTCTCATATGGACTGTGATCATCGTCAACCAAACCCAGACCTCAGAATTGAATATGCAAACCTACAAAGACTGCTTGGATGCCAACGAGGTTTTGGAGTGATATTGAGCTGGCTTGGAGGTTCCTCTTGGATTCTACTACTCTGCTGTTTGTAGCAGGAAAAACGGAGGAGGCAAAATCTGTCCTTTACCAATATATGGGTATGGTTCTAATTCCTCGGGGCTGAGAGCTGTAGCTGGCATTATGTTGCTCTGAGTATAGGAAATCAGACTGTAACTGAAACAGGAAAGGCATTAGAAGGATGGAAGAAAGGGAAGGGACAGAACCACAACTCTAAACCAGTTCCTACTGTGTGCAATTCAACCCATGCCTATTGTGTTCAGCTCCCTTTTCGCATGCACTTGTTTTTGATCTACAACACAAGTGACGGTGGTAACTACTAAAACCTAGGGAACATTTGCAAGCTGTCAAAGGAGGTGGAGTCACTCAGGCAACTGGAAAGGGAAACTCTGCTACTTCTCAGGATATTTATAGAAGGGTACCCCCACTGCCATTTGTGCTTCAGGGAGGTCCCTCGCTTGATTACTGGTAGTGCGTACTTTAGCCATGTGTGGTGTAGCAGATTGGGCTCAGCACTGTGAGCCACAGTTCCCCTTTCCCAGAGATTCCTTTGAACTTTGCAGCCCTATGCAATAAACTTATGTGTGGTGCTAGGCTGGCCCACCCAGAAGCTGTCTTACACTTCCCTATGGCAAGCTACTGTGAAAATGCTATGGTAGGATATTTGTGTCAACACTGCTTCTCCCTCCCCTCCTTGCTCCAGCTTGCCCACTGGAGGCAGATCAGGACTATCCCAGCCGGAGCAGCACTTTTTGCTCAGCACTGTTTCTGATTTGAGACCTTTCATTACTGTCCCAGTCCATGTCGGCTGTTGGCAAAGCAGAATGTTCACTGTCAACATCACAGTTGCCCAAAGCTATTGTTTCAGCTTTTGTTTTTAATTGCATCATTCTCAATAGCTGGCCTCTTTTCCTCTTTTTTGATTATGAAACAGGGCTATGTTCCATGTGTGTCGTTAATGATGATGCCATTCCAATCTCTAACCCATTCTCAAAACAACAGTTAGAAAATACTTTTCAGGCCCCTCTCCCCAGTAACAGCTGGTGCATTTTCAAAGACTTTGGTTCAGGATGAGAGAAGGGAAGGGAGTAGCAGAAGGGCTGAGCAAGCACGACAGGTCTCTTATCCAAACACACTGTCATTCCCATGATTGATGGAGTCCTTGGCCAAACACTGGAAAGCTTTCAAACACAGTGTTCTGGGGTGGTGTGAGCTTCAGAGGGTCATTCTGGCAGGTGTGACTGAACACAAATTAAGTGTTAGCTCCCCAAATAAATACCAACTCCAGGAAGATAACAAGTACAATTTTCACAACTCACTACCGTTGAGCAAAGCAAATTATCTTAGAACTTAGAGATATTCAGGAAAAACACTGAGAACCTTACAGTTGACTAGGCAGTGAGCATAAAGTTTAATAATTTAATACTTCTGCCAACAAATGTATGTTTTACAACTAAAATTGTGAATATAAATTTTTATTCTGTGGCTTTAAAAAACAACAACAACAATTAAAAATACAAAATGAAACAAAATTACTACTACAACAACAACAAAAAACCCCAGCAACAACAAAAAACCAAACCAAACAAACAACCCACCCCAAAGAAAAACACCACCACCGATCCCTCCCCTCTCATCAAACCTCCCAACCCTCACCATGTATTCAAAGTAAAATTTTAGTCTGATATGCAGAAAAGTGTCCTGTTTACTCAAAACGTCTCTAAGGACTAACTTATCAGCAGTAAGAGGCTTGTGATAGAACTATCTTTTCACTGAGAAGTAAAAAACCCCAAATTCAAATGGCTTTAAAGAATCCCAGTCTTGAAGGGAAGCAGTCTTATATCCTGGTGTGTATTGTTGATATCCTTATTATCATAAGTATTGATACTCTTATCCTGATGTCCTTATATATATTGTTGATACAAGACATGTATTTAATGCAATACAAAGCTAAATGCAAATGTGACTCAATTTGACAATTTCAAATGCACTGTCTAAATTGGAAGGTCAAATAAATATGCACATCATTTAAATAGAACTCTCAGTTTTAATGTCCATATTCTAGTGTTTCCTTCTACTGTGAATTATGACTAAGAGTGTCTATCAGCCTATAAATGCCTTGCCCTGACACTGTTTCAATGCCAAACAAAAGGACTTCTGCTTCCAGAGAGTGAATCGCCACTTTTTTCTTTTATAAGTAATACTTTGCATGTAGAACACCTTCCACCAAATTTCCAGGAGTGGGAAATATCTCCCTCTGCTTTTGGGAGACAGGAGAGTGTGAAGTGAGGATGAGAGAAAGTGTTAGGTTCCTAGTGATGTAAAAGTCGGAGCAGATGTAAGGAATCTGTTCCAGTTCAACCTTCTGCTACTGTGTTGTTGTAACTATTAAACCCTACCCTCATCATATCAGTAACAGTAAGTCAGTGGAGAGTTACCTGCCCAGCACATGGATTGACTTTCCATGTTTTTCCTGGGTTCTCCAGAGAGCCACAGATTCATAGTTTTTCTTTGAATTGGCACAGGCAGGTTACAAGAAGAAACCCTCAAAACTGTATTATATTCATGTGTCTATACAATTGGTGAGGCTCTTGGTTTTGCCAGCCGGCAGATGGGTAGAAATCAAAGACTCTGTTCTGTCATTGTGTGAGCTTTGTGGCTGCTTCTGGATGAAATCATCTGGGAATTTGCCTTTAAACTGGAAAATGCTGGAATTAATTTTGCTTTTACAATTGCACTAACTACGATCAGTGTTTCATCCCCTGTCGCTGAAGGACAAGAGAAGCTTTCTGCCATGGATGCATCAGATTTGTCATGTGCAAAAATCTTCCTCTTGGCAGATCTTCATAATCAAGCCCATTTCTTGCTATCATTGATGCTGCTGTGTGGTTTTCTCTCTGTGCCAACTGCCTTAGATCCCTGCCCCTTTAAAAGTCCCAACTAACTTGTCTCAGGGGCCGAAACTCCTGTACATGTCTAAAAATTCTAGCACTTTTCATCCTACTCAAATTGGGTCACTGTGCATGTGCCTTTCAGTCTGCCCTGGCACATGAATTATTCTTTACATGAGAAGTCTTATTTACCATTATACCACTTTAATGCTATAAAGGCAACTAGATGTTTCATTTACAGCTGAGTTCTGAATCCTGGCCTTGAGGATTTAATTCTGGTTTTAATTTCTTGAATACTTCTGTTTTGAATATATTGTCAGTGATCAGAAGCTTATACAGGGTGGGAAGGGAAAAGAGAGCAGAAGAGTCACCACATTACATAGCTTGTGAAAGGCTGGAACAGGATCGCTGCTGTAGAACAATGCACATTTGGAAAGGCACAGAGCCTGTGCTGGCAACTTTAGGCAGCTTTAAAGTAATGTGGGTGTAATATGTCCCCAGCATAAGGCTGCATAACTCTGCCAGAGTACCACAATGAGAAGTACTGCCAAAGGGTAAATGCAGAGAAGTTCCCAGTATCTCACAGAATAGAGAAGCTATGGAAAGCAGTCATGGAAGATGCTTTGTTGTTGCAAGTACAGGACTGTCCTGGTTTGAAGGA
>VZRJ01002139.1:123757-152718 GCA_013397565.1 Ptilonorhynchus violaceus | reverse complement strand
GTGTTGAGTTCCCAGCAGATATCGGGCAGGTTGAGGTCACCTACAAGGAACAAGTGCTGGTGATCTTGAAATATCCTCCAGCTGCTTGTAGAACAAGTTATCCACCTCTTCATCCTGGTTGGGTGGTCTGTAACAGACTCCCACCAGGATGTCAGCCTTCTTGGCCTTCCCCCTATTCTTACCCATAGGCACTGGACCTTATAATCATTGATCTCAGTTTCCATGGTGTCAAGAGCCTCCCTAATATACAGAGCCACCCCTCCACCTCTTCTCCCTTGCCTGTTCCTTCTGAAGAGCTTGTAGCCATCAATTGCAGTGCTCCAGTTATGCGAGTCATCCCACCGCGTTTCCATAATGGCAACTATGTCATAGCTTTCCTGCTGTACCTTGGCTTCCAGCTCCTCTTGTTTGTTGCCCATGCTGCGTGCATTAGTGTACATGCACTTCAGCTGGTCTGCTGATTTCACCCCGACTCAGGGTTACTACCCTTGGGCTTGTTTCTGGAGAGCCTGGTTACATCCCCATACCCCTTCAAATGCATATGTTATTTCTCTAAGTAACTTGTGGACAGACTAATAGCAGCCAAAGTCTGTTTTCTTTCTACAAGTTTGAGACAGACCCATATGGGAGTCATTCATTGTCTCTCTTACTGTCTCTGCAGTAGGGAGAGCTCCATTCCTTTTCCTTTTCTCTGTCTTTTCATCATTCAGGAGCTATATGGTGTCAAGCTGCTTGGAGGTCATTTAACGTCCCATGGCCACATGTAAAACAGTCAAACATACCTTCTTTAATGTCTAAACATTGGTCCCACAGCAAAAGCAATGATAGGGAATGGGATCTGTCCCAGATTTTATACACATAAATTAAGAAAATAAAGGTATTTGTTAGGTCACATACATAGATCTGTAGTCCCATAAACAAGTTCCTGCACAGGAGACAAGGAAGTGGATTGCAGGGCCTGTTCTGTGGTTGCCATTAGTGTGTGTTGCTAATCTATATTAAATAGGACTGCTTTCAGTGAAAGCAGAGGAGGTGAAGTCCACTTTTAAAACTGCTTCCCTCTATCCTATTTTCTAGTCTGCTGTGTACAGATTCTTTCCATCATATACTCCAACTCAGTGTAATTTATGTGTAGTCCTAGGAGATGGCCTGTAGCAGAACTCAATATGCATATTTTGTCACCTTTTTAGTTCTGAGCTGTTCTTAAAAACCATAAAAAATCCATGCATTTGTAAAGAGGGGTTGTCGCTGTTAATGAAACCAAAGATAGAAAAATAAAGAGATTTCTTAGGTGCAGTGTAGAGCTAAATCAACCCTGAACAAATTGACTATGTTGAAAAGTTTGATGGAGACTCAACATCCATTGCAAAGTCTGGCAGAGATGCATGCAAGAATCTATATGATCTCAGAGACACTAGAATCACATGTGACCTCATTTGGGGCTTATGAAAGCAATGCTAGCTGTGGCTTGGCCCTGAACTAATACAACTGTTGTTTAGTTTGAAAGGATGCATGAACTGATTTTCCATTTTACTGTGTATTTACACATGTAAACTACATCTGGCCCTGACCTGATGAAATCCACATGCTGCTGTGCTGTGTCACACAGTGTAACTGGCTCTGATTTGCATTTTCTGACATGACTGCTGTATAGAAGCAATATTCACATCCAGAAACTTATCTGCAGCCACAGGATATGAAGAGTGCTTTGGTTTTGGTTTGGGGTTTTTTTCTCAATTTAAACATTCAGTTGTTCCAAAAGTTTCATCTTAAAAATATTCAAGCAGGCAGTCACAGTCTGGGGCAGAGATGGACTGCTGGCTTGGGATGGTAGGAGACATGATAGGATGACTGAGGACCATGAGGCAGAAGGAAAGGCTGCACTTCTTCTCACTTGTATAATCCATAAAACAAGATGTCCGAGATAGGTTCTCTTCCTGAATACTGTACATTGAGAAAAAGTCAAAGTTATATAAGTAGTCCCAATTAATGTGATAATATGACATTGAATTGACAACGTCTCTATGATAGGGTCTTACCTGTAGGTATGACACAGTCAGTAAGGGGTTTTTTCTCATGGATAAACTTCTAGTATTTTAAAGGGTAAATTTCAGTCACTTAACAGACTTCAAGCAGGTGGCAGTGAAGATCTTAATTGTCCTCTGTGTGAGCAGACAGTCATTGTCTATCATCATCTAATGCTTCTTCCATGGAAGAGAAAGAAGATAGAGGAATGGATCTGAACACCTTTAACCCTGAGGGTCCAATGAAAGCCTTCACATACAAAACAAGGTATTATGAAAGATGCATGATATCTCATCTACTGCACTCATACAAGTTGCTTAAGACTATACCCTACAGAATGGTTTGTTCTAGAACAAACCTACAAAGGTAAAAACATCTGTAACTTGTCAATATACAGATAAAGACCAAAAAAAAAAAAAATCTTTTGCTTACTGGTAGCAATAGGGCACTCTGCAGAAGCCTTTCTTCATCAGTCTCTGGTGTGTTGACCCTGGCCAGTGACAGCCACTTGCTCACTCTCCCTCCTGCTATGGGAGGGGAAGAAAAAAATACACAAAAAACATGATACAAAAGCATTCACTCACAAGGACACTGATGCCCAGCCAGCCTCCATGCAATGGCTACCTCCCCAAAAATACCCTCTCCTCAGATTTTATTGTTGAACATGGTGTTATACATTACTTTGTTCAGTCTGGATATGTCCTGCTTGTATCTCTTTCAAGCTCTTTGCCAACCCCCAGCGTACTTGCTATGGGTGGCAGGGTGGAAAACAGAGAAAGCTCTGAGGCTGTGCAAACATTGTTTAGCAATAACCCAAAGAGTTAAGAACACTGTTTTAACCACATATTCAAACCACAGCACTATAGGGCCTGATACATGGAAAATTTACTAATTCCCAGCCAAACCCAGCACACAGTCTTATTCCTTCCCTTTTAAAAATATAATGCCCTTGTATTTAATCTCAGCATACACATTTTGTCATTTAGCCATGTTAGCAGGGCAACATGAGCATCCTAAAAGTTTCAAGGGCCATCTACACCTTCTGTATGTATTCCACCTATACCTAGATAAGAGTGATACAGATCACTGCATCAAACTGTGCATCTCTGGTTAAGATAGATTATTTTCTCTAACAGTCTTGAAAATGCTGCTTACTATATGGAAATGGAGCTTACTATAAATAAAATTGACTGTTAAAATTAGTACCCCTCATAGAGTATAGAAAAGGCAGTGGTCTTCTAGAATCTGGGAAGCTAAAAGCATCTGCAAATATTACTTGTTAAGTCAAGTTTAGTTACATACTGGCCGTTACTCAAGCCCAGTAGCATTCTATTAATCTGAGGTATTGGATGTACATCTGAACCAGATATTACATTTAGCTTCCAGAAATCGATACAGAAATCAGATATGCTGATAAGGTTCCGGAACTAATGTAATTAGGCTGCAGCATTCACTGTCTAATGCTGTAATGACTAACTGTAGCATCTCCCATAATTTGCCTTTTACTATATTCCATAGCTGTTCAAGATCTGAGTCATTTGTAAAACTCTTCCAGGTTCAGGTGTTTCTGCTATAGGCATAATCACTTGCAAAAGCCTTTAATTATCTATTTAACTTCTCCATGCTTCCCAAGAGCTGAATAATCCCAAATGGTATTACTGGTCCTTTCATCAGATCTCTGAGGTTTCAGCTGCCTCTGAAATAGGCCACTTGCCAGGTATCTTCTATGTCTACCACTGTTACAGGATAGCAACATGATAAATCTGAGCTCTTTGCCATTTCCTCACTAGCAAATTCCTTTACTAAACATCTCTATGAGCCCATAATGCCAGAAGACTTTGGACCAATTATTCATCTTCTGCAAGGGAAAACAACAATATCTGATGGCCCATTTCTGTACCAATACAGGATAATCTTATTTAAAAATTGCTTTGCATACTGCTGCTGACTGTAGATTTTTTCCAGTGAAAGTATTGTACTTTCTTCTGTCCTAGTACCTGTTGTACAACATTCTGATTTGTATCAGTCCCTTCTTTCTTGCAGGATTCCTGGAGGTGGGTCAGCAGGCCCTGCAGGTTGTTTTCAGAAAAGTACCATACAGGGTGACAACCCTATAAAATCTTCCAGATTTTGAAGATCTTACTGATTCTGGCATCTGCCAACTATTTGCTTTTGAAATGTTTTGTTTAGTGTACATTTGCACCATGCAGGCACAGTATCATGAACAAAAAAACAGCTTAAATTGTGAACATTAAGCAAATCACTGAGAGTATGTATAAGGGCGGGGTGAATATCCAAAACTGAAAACACAGACACTAGAGGAACCTCATGTAGGAGCAGCACAGTAAAAGTTGAAGGGGTGTCTGAATAGTCTTTACAATGGTGTTGCAAGTACTTGGGGCCTCAACTGCCCCAGGTTTGGCACTTGACTAATGTAGTATATGCTACCCTGGGACTGTCTGCTCACACTAAGGGAGCACCTTCAGCCTATGGCACCACTGATAGACTGGTAGCAATTCCCACAGGCACCAGGTGAGCATAACCCAGAGTCTGAATCTTTCTACTAAAGCAATTTACAGATGGAAGTACTAGAAATACCACGTGTCAGAACTGAGTTTTGTAAATCTGAGATCCAGCCTGTAGGCACCTCATTCTCCTAATGTGCATGCTTCCTGTTTCTTGTCTCATTAAACACCGTAATAATTACCTCTGTTACTGCAATCTTAGCAGGCCACATATCAGAAAAGACATTAAGCAAATTCAAAATTAGTTACTCTTTTTCTAAAGCTGGAATATCTTCACAGAGGTGAAGAGGGGAAATAGATGCTTAGCTATAAATTGATAATCAGTCACAATTTGAATACCATGTATATCCATGGGGACAAGCTTTAAACAGCAAAGATGTAGTTTGCTTGCCATGAACTACACAGTTATACACTCCAAAATTATTGTATAACTGTCTTTTGGTAGTGCTGTGTAAAGCTGGACATTGTCATTCATGGAATTTGGACACATTTTAGAGTCTCATTTACATGCTTTTCCACCCTTTTAACTGGTAAAGCATTTGTCTAACAATGACATCTTCTTCCAAAGGTTCTTATTCAAGGGTTTTCAGATTTCCATCACACCTTTCCAAGGGAAAAAAATAAACCATTATTACTCTCTACACGGGGTAACCTTAGAGACATGCAACAGTAACAGGATTGAGATAAACAGCTGAATAATAAGCTAGGGAGGGGTTTCTATCTCATACATCTTCAACAGTAAAGTTAACTAAATTCCACTAATGGCGTAAATTCTACCTTCAATTACATCTGTGCAACCTAATGGAGAGAGTAACAACTGCAAAGAGACTTCAGCTTTGTAGATGCTTTTTTTACCAGTAAATATAAGATAGCCTGAAAGGATATGTCATGTCTGAAATCTCAGGTTGAGTGTGCAGGTGTAGGGCTGCAGTTGGGAAGATTTTCGTTTTTTTACCTAGGACCTGAGCAAATATGATACAGAGTCACTAATCATAAAAAAATGCTATCATGTTGCTGTTGCACTGACAGAAGACAAGACTGTTCTACAATTCAGGAAACAGACATAGCTCTATTGTAGCAGGGGCGTTATACTCCATCTTAAGTTATATAATTTATGTGTCATGAACCTGGCTCACATCTCAAAATCTACATTTGCTGAACTATAACATCATCACTTCAAAACTGGCTTTTTAGATGAGAGTGGAATAAAACATGCTGTTTCTAAGAAATAGCAAACAGTAGACTGAATATATTTTGTAGTCCCTCTGAAATATGTCTGAAGAGTATATTTCAGAAATGCACATGGAAAATAAAAAAAAGACTGCTGTGCTGCCATTAAATAAGAAACTATTCTGTAAATCTAAGATACTGTTTTCATTATCAGGGTGAAATTTCTTGAAGATGCTGAAAGACTGAAAAAGCACACTTACCTGCTGAATCAGGCCTAAAAAGGAAAAATTACTCCTACAGTATATGGATGATCCTTTGCTTTCACACATTACTGGAATATTTCACTTAAAAAGTTATCTAGAGAAAATATTCGTGAAGTTATTAACATTTTTATGGAACTCCCATGACAGCACTGCGGGGAAGTTTTGATGCAGTCGCTGTATCTTTCCATAGAGCCCTGCACTGTGGATTTCAATGATTTTATAACACTTTTAGCATGCACTTAAAATATAGAAAACACATTTTATCAAATTCTGTTGATGGTTGCAAGATCTCACTGCAGAGACCTTTTAAGTATAATCCCCAAGTGTTCAAAATACAATAGAAAAGGATTTCCATATATTATTACTTTTAAGAGAATATGGTTTTTAAAGGTGTAAATTTGGGAGTGTTGAGTAAACAGAACTCTTCTATTACTAGGAAATCAATCTTATTTTACAGAAACATTTGTACTTATTGATATAAATTCCCTGCAGAAACAGCCAATTACAGACAATAACAGACCAACTTGTGGAACATAAAAGAAGAATTATAATAAATATAAAATTTTAATATTGAGAACTGGAATTTGAAATGCAAGCTCAAAGACACTACATAAGAGTAACTTAAAGAGAAATGTGGTTAGACAAGTATTTACAAATGAATCACACTCACCACAACCAAGGAAAAGTGCATGGAAAGACCAGTGCACTCAGAAGTACCTGAGAAGTACCCAAGCACACTGACAGACAATACCACCTTTGCTCTTCCCCACATGGAATTGAAGCATCTGTACTGAAGTTCACCTCTGCTGTATCCCAGTCCCAACAACCCCAGCCCCACATAAGGCAGCTGTGGCAGCAGTTCAGGTATGCAAAAGAGCTGCATGGGCTTCCACCCACACTCCCTTTTTCATTGCCTTGGGAGCTGCATTTGCTCTCATGCCGTGCCTTTTCTATTTTACTTGGTGCATTCTAGGCACATGTGTGCCTAGCTTTCCACATTGCTAATTCTTGCTTCTCCTCACCTTGGCTGATTTGACTTCCTGGCTTGACCTCAGACTCGTCTTGTTGCTACAGGCTTTTCCAACAGTCCCTGAACTGTGGATAGCCCCAATTACTGCTATGGGACTTGCTCTGCTTAAGTGCCTAAGGACGTACTGTTTGCTAGTGAGCCTACCTGGCCATCACCCTCAGCTCCTGGCTTGTCCTCTGCTCAGGAGCAACTCAGCTCTGGATGTTACCTCCCATCTTCCCAAAAAGTTTTTCAGATGTGTATGAACAGCAGTCTCTACAGAGCCTACTGAATCAGGGGGAGCCCACCAAGCTGCAAAATGACTAGGGAAGTGCTAAAAGTTAAATTCTGTAGTACAACTTAATGTGGAAGTAGAAGCTCTTCTGAGTGTCAAGCTGTATGTCAACAAGTGAGGTCTTTAGCGTGCATAAGATATGCTGCAAGGTGGAAAATGAGAAACACTAGTGTCTAAGAAGTGGGATTTCCTTGCCTCTTTGTTGTCTTAACAACATAATTATACAACACAATAGCTTGGAAAAGTATTCTTACTATAATTAGTCAAAGGTGATACCACAAAGGTCAATTCACAACATGTTTATTTTATAGGCATATTTATATGGATCTATATAACTACATAGGCTTCTAAGGGCTATATTTAGACATAAGAGCTAAAGGATTTATCTAAGCGTTTGTCATAATATACCTAAATGTTTAAGGGCATTTCAGAATTTGTGGATGTAATGCTGATATCTGAATAGAAATAAACTTCTATATAGAACCTTTAAACATTGATATTACCACTGTAATATATATATTATATCTTATACTATAATATATATATTATGTATATATTATCTCCCAAAGGAGACAGACTTTCTATCAATATTAGAACATTCTGAATGATTGACATAACTATGGCCTGTAGGTTTTTCCTGCAATGGCCGGATACTTTAAGCCTTGGAGGCAAAGAGTGTGGTCAACCATTTATAGGCTTTTAATTGTAACATTAGATTTGTGGTTTATAATAATGACTGCAGCAATAAGTACTCAGTAAAGCTTAGAAGCTAGACTCAGTTTAGCTAGTTATCAACATAAATGATTCTATTCCTGAAAGTCCTCTTTTTCTAAGTGGAAAAGACACTCAGATCCAGGACGTATCTTTCGTCTGTTAGAGCTGTCATCTAACAGTAGTTTATTAAAGTCTAAATAAGATCATATAATCAGCTGGTTATACTACCAGTAAATGGGCACAAAGATCAAAGGGAAGCAAAAATCTGAACAAGCAGTGTATAGTCTCTACAAGTCTCTGCCTTGTGTTATACTTCAGCTGAATTTTGCTTCTTAACTATAGGGATCAGTCATCATTAAAACTGCAGAAAGCAAGCTGAGCAAGCCCTTGCAGTATTAGCTATACTCACCCAGCTGAAACCACAGCACTCAGTTGCTGATATTTCTTTTCATTCATCTGTGCCTCTGTTACTATTCAGTAGGCTACCCATTGTTTCCTTGCATATTGCTGTATATGCACATTGGAGATTATGCACTATCATGCTCTATTTCTCCAAATTTTCCTTTAAATAAAAGATCCCTAGGGCTTTCTAGATCCATGGCTTTCAATCAGTATAAAGCTTGGATTAATGGTGCCTATAAACTCACATCTTCTCTGATAGGTGTTTTTCAGTTTAGCATATGCGTATATAGGCTAAAGTGACAGGTTCACCACCTGATGCTTTTATTAATTAATACTGGTGTAACCATAAGTGTTTGCTCATCAGAAAGATTCAGATCATAAGAATATTAAGAATGTGCTGAAAGTAAAAAATATTGAGTGGATCAGAAAATATTCTTTAAAATTTGCGTTTTGCCATCAAGAAACTATTCGCCTGGAGCAAGCATAGAAAATAAGCTACACTGCATCCATTAGTCTGACAAAATCATCACGTTTTCACAAGATGAGTAGTCAAGTATGACTGGTATTGTGCTGTCATGGTTAGAGCCTGAGGTAAGACCCCAGACTCCCACGATGATATTCTTCAGAGGATATAAGACAGCAGAAACAAAGCTTCAGGCTTGAGAAATGATTAAATAGTTTTATTCACTAATACTACTAAGAATAGAAAGAATAATAATAATAAAAATAATAAGGCATAATATACAAATACCATTCTCCTCCCAATACATCCCAATCTTTCTCACTGATCACGCAAAGGACATAAAACATGGGATTCTGATCTTTTGATTAAGACTTCTTATTGCCACTTTATGGGATAAAGAGTTCTTTCTNCTTTTTAAGGACAAGTCATTCCAGGCTAAAGGTACAAGTACAGTCTGTCTCTCTCATTCATAATCTCCAAAGGCTGCAATTTCATCTGCTCACAATATAAAGTGTTCTTATTCTCAAGCTGTGAATTCCAGATCCCCCCCATGTTGCATTTTGTGAATTACAGAGAAACTTAGCTTGGTTTTATCACAGTCACTCCACAGCTTATAGAAAGGTGAATCCCAATGGTAAAAATGGCTTCTCCTCTGCCACTTCTTGCTATTTCCGTCTTCTTCCTCGGTAACTACTGGTTGCCATATTTAGTCCCTTCATGTGACCTGCCTTCCTTTCTCTCTGGCTTGGAAGAGAGGTTAATATTTGCAGAAAACGCCCGCAGAAGAATCTGTGGAGTTCACATGTTCCCATCGGATAACATTCGGCTGCTTTCTTCCCCCCCTGGGTCACACGGCTGCGTCTCTCTCAGCAAAAGGGGGGGCAGTCTCTCCCCCCGAGCCGAGCTGCGCCGCTTGTGCTGGCAGCTTACAGATGTTTGCAGCAGTTTTATCAGCTGCCTAATTAGCTATAATTCATGGAATCCACCTTATCTCAGTAAGGTCACCCTTTGATCTCACCACATCCTGAGAGGAAAAGGAGGGGGGGTTTTTTCTCACGCAAATCTCAGCTTCTGCTTGGCTCAGCTCCTCTCGGGTTCTCTCGGCTTCTGCGTGGCTCGGCTCCTCTCGGGTCCAGACGAAGCAGGCCGGGCCCCCACCAGGCCCCGAGCTGTGGGCCCCAGGCCAAGGGGGCTGCTGCTGCCTCTGGGTGCAGCAGCGGAACAAGAAGAAAGCTACTTCCTGGATGGTTTTTAATAACATATTTCCACAGAGGCGTTTCCTGAATATCAAGTGGCCAAAACAACTGTCCATCACCCGTTTTAACCAATCAGATTTTCTCCACACCGGATCAAACTGCCACATGTGCTATTACTAGTACTAATTAGACTTTAAAACAAAGAACAAATAAAGATAAAACATAAAGATAAAAACTGTTATGTCATAAGAATTAGCTGAAAAATGAATGCAGGCTGAAAGAATAAAAATAATCAGTTGCCTGACTTACAAAATTCCACCACAGTATTTTTGCCTGACACAGGCAATGAATGTGCTAGTCAAATCTGAACAGTGAAGTAGCCAGCGCATATTTGCAACAAGGAAGGAAGATTCTGGGGTTTTATTTATTGGATTTCCTCATAGTCTCCTTCAAATGTGTTTATCGGGAGTGCATTTATGTATAATGTGCAGAAACTCCCCATGCATTGGCGTACTGAATCCTTTCTTCCCATATATGAGAACCTTGTATGTTACAGTTTAGGCTGAGAAAGATTCAGCTGCCAATAATCACTTTTGGTCCAGCTAACTAGGATTTGGACTATAAAAGCCATTGCCTGCTTGATGTTCTAACTTTCCTGCCTTTTGACTAGGACATTTCTCTCTTTTTTAAGATTAGGGATCAAAGTCTTGCTTTCTTCTCTGCTTTAAACATTTGCAGCCTGGAGTGTCAGAATGATGCTGAGCTTGGCTTTCTAGTTGTGTTTCTCACACCAGCAATCAAAGCAGGCAAGGAGCTTGCACTAAAAGCACAGTGTGGCTATCATGGAGCCAAAATGGAGCCACAAGCAAGATCTGAATGTGTGATAGAAGTAAACTGAGGTGTCTGTGTCAGAATAGTAGTGTTGGTGTATAAATTTGTAAAGGTACATTGAAGCTTGTTCTTGTAAAGATGAATGTTAGTTTAAACTCATAACACCTTGGCACTCAGCTGGATTGGCAAGCTTGAGCCCAAATTTGTGCGTATCGACCTTGAGAGACTGTTGATGTGTAACTTTTCAGATTCTCTATGACCTCATGTAAATACTGATTAATTTAGTTTCTAACCTTACACTATTCACAAAAAAAAATTATTTGTGTTATGCTAAGAAAATTAATCAGTAATTGACTTTTTTGAAAACATATATATGTATACATACATGTATATTTCAGAGAAGTTAGTACTAGATTTTTAAATGCAGGGACTGAAGTAATTTTCTCATCATTAGGCTGGGTGAATGGCTCTTACAGCCTGATGTGTGCTTCTCCACATCTTCCACCTTATGTGTAGCACAGGCTTATGAAGGTATCAATATCCACCTGCATCTTCTGATCCACACATCGCAAGAAATTAATATGGTGGCTTTCCCCAAGAGCTGGGTGCAATGTGTTTCATGAAAAAACAACCTTAACCCACCATATTTCAGAATATTAACAGACAAAAGGCTTTATACTGTTTATAATTTGCTTCAAAGACAACTCTGGAGTTGATTTTCTTTTTTTTTTAACCTGAAATATTACCTTTTAAGTTGAAATATTACCTTTGGCTCTGCAATATTTAGTATGAAAAGCACTAGCTAGCACATTGTCCCCTGAACTAGCAGAAGTGGGACGAAGAAATATTAATCACTTACAATATAACACATAACCTTGTTCTGTGATCAACACTAAAACATGCTACATAACTAAAAGTATTAGATTGGGAACTCTAGAAGATGGAGGGAAGGGAAGCTCTGACTAGTGCTATAAAAAACCTTTTTGTTATTGCTTTATATTGCACATTATACTAATCCTTAACATCAATTTAAAAAAGCAACTTTGCAGGCCTATCTCAAAATTCAACAGAAATTATACCATAAAGTGATGTAGCTCTTCTGGAGATTTTTCTCCTGATTAAAACATGATTAGCATATAAAGGGTAACAGAATATTGACAATGGTGTGAAAATGTATAGATTAGAGGTATTCACCCCTCCAGCCCCCAATCTGTTTGACTCGTTCTATATGGTTCAAACAGTGTGCAGTACGAAAAAAATTCATTACTTATTTCTATGGGATGCTTCATAAAATATTTAGGACATTTTCCATTATTCTAGCAAATTGCCTTCTCGTAATATCAAAGTGAGTAAGATTTAACAGGTAAACTAGCAGTAGCTAATGTTCTTTCTTTCATGTTCAAAAATCTCTGAATATTTATCTATGCTTTGAATTCTAAGTGCCTAATTAATAAGATTCTTAACATTTTAATATTACTTAGAAAAAATAATGATTTTTGTGCATTAAGAGGAACATATTAGCAAAATCACCAAAAGTTCATGCTTACAAATTATTTTTTTCATTGTACCACTGATGAAAACACAATACTCTTGGAGCTTTGTATTTTCTGTAGAACTTCCACTTTTTTTCTTCCCTTTCCTGAGACTTTCTAATCTCTAGAACAGACGTGGGGGTTTTTTGTGATCTTATTAGAAGGTGGCACTGTAAGAACTCAACTCCATGTTCTTTTGTTGATTTTTCACTTACTATTCTAGACAGAGACACTGATAATGCTAGGAAATAACTCTGAAAAATAATAGCCATCCCCAAAGAAAAGTGGAAGGGCAATAGGTAAAGGTTTTGTTAAGACCAGAGGCTTGGAAAGGAAAATAATAATCTGGTAAGACTAAAGTTATGTAAGACAATCTTTAGGACTGGGAGGAGATGGTTGGAAAAGAGAGCTAAGGTTCAGGAAAAATGTTATAGGATTGGGGATTTTGAAAATGTGAAAACTAACAAGGGGTTTGGAGTATTTCCTAATACATCAAGAGCAAAATCGGGAGTAGAGCCTAAGAGTATATGAAGGAAGCATGAAAGAAGCCCAGGTTTCAGAAGACTAGAGGCTTTCAGAAAATTCCAGGATGAAAGACTTGTTTACACCTGCTCTGTGAGCCTGCAATCCTTCCAGACTTTAAATTGCATTTAAGGAACTGCTGAGATGTATTTCTAGCTAAACATTCTGCAACCTGATGAGCAGACAGAAAGAGAAACCTGAAACAAATGCATGATCCTACCCTAGGTTTGCATAATCCTGGTGTTTGATGATACTCTAAAGAAATAAGTCATTGTGCTGATCGATACGATCAGTGACAATATGCTTGATCTGTTTTGTCTAGTAAAATGAAGTATAGACAACTTGTGCAAACACAAGCTTTATATCTTGTTTCTAAAGGATCAGAGATATTTCCATGCCAATTATATTCAAGAGAAATGTTGGGAGGAACATAGCTTTCAGCAGGAAAGGCTTGAACTCAGACATCTCTCATTGAAGGTTTAGCTTATTGAATCAATTTTCTTTGATTTTTCATTGGAATTAAGATATATATAAAATTATTTGACAATGATTTTTACACAATTATCCATATTTTTCAGCATAAAATTTTGGCAAAATTTGATTTTTAAGAGAATATATTGTGCTGAGACTGTCCTGCACCTTTTGCAGGAGTTTCTAATATTTTTAATAGTCTAGCAAAACAAGACTTATCAAACTGGTGTTATAATCTGAGGAAAGGAAGATCAGACAATATGTAAAGCACTGCAATGTGCTTTTATCCAACTGTCATTGTTTTGCAGCAAAAAGTTGTTTGATTTCTTATTTGAAATAAGAAGTGCATCAAGAAAATAATCTTAATCAATCTATTTATTGTGTTAATTACAAAAATAATTCCTGTCCCACTTCCTACATTTTTCCCCCTAATAATCCTTCCTAAAGTCTAAGATGCAAGGTTTAAATCTGTTTTCCACACTGATTTCAAGTCTTGGACATCTTTCCCTTTGCAGTGTGTTTTTAATAAGAGAGGAAATTAAGATATTGTACAAATCTGAAGTAAGTGGCTGGGTATTGAACAATAGTAGACTTTTTTTTCTACAAATATGTATGTTAAAAATTTTCCTAATTCAAAATAAAATTCTTGTGTTCTGAGACAGGCTTTATTGAGTCTGTCAAATAACAGACTTTAAAAATTTTTTTGATTGTTTATTCTATACATTAATCTGACAAACTGGATGAACTTCCGATGATTAATTTTTCAGTTTTGGAGACCTCAAGGAAAATTGTTAATATTTCTGTTAGCACAGGTGCTCCAATTTGCTTTTTTGCATTTAGAGGTGTATTTTTATTCATATTTGTTTTTCAGCTCCAAATATGAAGTGATATGAACTCTGAATAAGTTCAAGATTTTCTTTTCAGTTAAATAACTTATTCCAGTTTCTTTCCTATAGATATGTAGGACTTCTAACACTTAACCATCAGGAATTAATTAAGATCAAATATTAGTGATGGGGACCCAAAAAAAATTGTGTACAGGTCTACAGAACACATATTTTGGTGTAGTACAGAATTTAGTCTTAACAAGACTGGTGGCAGTACTCAGTCCACAGTCATGCTTAAATGGCTATAATGAAGAACAAGAACTGCAAAGATGTGGAGAAATTATGTGCTGAAAGTCTATCCCAATAATGTCGTTTGAACATCCAGCGTTCCATGGATTGTTCTTAAAGTTTGGTATTTGATCTCCATTGTATCTTGCTAGTCTCTAACTCAGGATGTTGACACAGACGTGCTGGACATGCATATATGCAAATTGCACTGATGTGAATGACTTTACAAAAGATAGGATTTGAGTCCATATTCACAATTCTGTTCTCACTAGAAATAGTTAGCTTTGGATTTAAAGATGATATTTAAAAACTCAGCCGTTGAAGGGAAAGTCTGTGTTCTAGCTCTTTGTGAATAGCATGGGGGGGATATAGAGATATATTAATTGTGCTGTGCTAAGAACTGAGTGAGAGGTAGTAGTGTTTATTAGTGAATAGGAATTAAAATGTTGAGGGCTTTTTTGTAATGTAAATCAGCAAAGGAGGGAGAAGAATTGTTCTACAATTCTTTTCTTCAAGGACTTCCATCTATTTGTAGGAAGAACCACAGAGGACTATTGTGCTATAAAATCCATGAACATCAATTCACTTCCTGAAAGTCCCTTAGCTGTGCAGGAACAATGATCAGACTGTCTTGCAGTGCCAAGCACCAATTCCCTCACCAGACTCCTTTATAGAGGCTCATTTCCCTGCTGTTCCCAGAATCTGGCTCCCTTTCCCCACTTCCCCTTCTCAGCTGGAGCCACTCAATAGACTGAAGGAGCTATTGTTGCTGCCTGTTTTGGAAAATGGCCGATAAAAGATGGAATTAGCACCCACCACCATTCTGAAGGACTCCAATACCATAGTTTTTGCTTAAAGTGGTACAAAGTGAGGTGTCCCAGCCTTTGGACTTCTGCTCTTCTATTTTCAGAGTATTTCTCTTTTTTTGTTGAGAAAGAACTGTGCTAAGATATCACTTATTTCAGGCACCCAAGTGGATCTATATGGCTAAAACCTTCTCCAGTTGAGTTAGAAGATGCTGTTGTCATTACGCAGGAGAAAATGATGTTTACCTTCCCCGCAAAAGGTGGGGTAGCCCATTATACACTGCCACTAAACTCATAGCTACAGGACTCTTCAAACTCCCTCTGATCACAAATCTTGGCCAAGCGGTGACACAAAACAGCTGTTGACAACCATATCCTCCCATTCTACCAAATACCCTGGTGAACCCAACTTTACCCTAGAACCAAATAAAACCTGGAGATGACAATCACTACCTTTATTTCTATGGGAGAGATTGAAATAAATTAAAACTTGGTTCAGTGAGAGACAAAGTATGACCTGAAATCACCTGAATACAGACACAGACAGAAAGATTATCTCACATCACATCACTGAATATTAGATGAGTTTGATAAGTTTTACTGGTTTTAATTTGGGAGAATGGAAAAAGAATTAAGTAAATACTAAATGTTTTACCAAAGTGAGTCCCAAGATCGAGATTTGTGTAAATTAACAACCTCGTGAAACTGAAGGCATTAGGAGTGGTATAGGGAAGGAAAGGAGGAGGGAATGTTTGAGAAGAACAGTAAGGGGGTGGATAAAAAGGAGGAGGACGAGATTCAACCGAGAAACTCCAAAGTCTTACTTGCCATTTCAAAGTGGTTTTTTCCTCCCAGGATACTTTTACTAAGCATAAAATGGATTTCTATATATAGATCTTCCTTCACTGATTTGTGTGGTACTTAGCCAGGAGCCTTGAGTAACTGTTTTATAACTTGTTCCACAATTTTAGTGCTAGACACATGTTTAGTGGTGATATAGCCTATTGATTGCAGAGAACACATCACATTTCTCCTATATTATTTCTGTCTCATAAAACTAGAACTTCAGTAACTTTTTGGAGAAAGGATATCCTTAATATAGAACAATGAATTCAAGGTGGAGAAATTTTACTTCAATGAAATAAGTTGTTCAGGATGTTGTTTCATAATATTTTGTTTCTTTCATATCCCATGCTTTAAGCAAATGCTGACAGGTTCTTTTGGGGCTCCAGTGATTATCTTGAAACATTCCCAAGAATGGCAGCTAACCATCTCCTATGGATCTCTGTTGCTGTCTGAATGTGCCATTTTCAGCTCTCTACTTGGGAAACTTCATTTCCATATGCTCCAGATTCTAGTAATTCCAAATATACTTTCCCTGCTGAAATGAAAAATCATTTCATCTCAAAATTTCACACATAAACATGATTATTCTGAAGAAAAAAATCCAAACAAGACTGAAAAGAAACTTCCTCTCTGTTTTTTTTAAACATTTTAAACCATTGCCCTTCACTTAGTTGTGAATGACCTTTGTAGTACACTGATTTCAAACTGAAATGCCTGCAGTTAATTGCCTATGCCTCTTTCCTGAACTAAAAGTTCCTACTTATTCACTTTCAGCTTGAGATACCAGTAAATGGAAGTGGAGTTGCAAGAATCCACATTTCTAATAACTACCACAGTGTTTGTTAGTAGAGGGACATAGTGAGTTTCATTTCTCTATCTCACTAGTGCAAGAGAGTTGCATTTAAATTTCAGCTTACTGGGCAAGAAGAACAGAGGAAAGGAGGAGTTTCACTCTTGAGATCAAAAAGATAAAACCCATATGGATGAAAATCCTAGAATTTCCAGGGCTGAATATAGGTCCTTGGTGAGTGCTTTAATTAAATGTTACTAGCAAAGCTGCAAATTATTTTCTAAGACTATATTTTCAAGCTGTCATCTCTCTACAGAATGATGTCCATGGAGACATTTTCCCTTGTTAACTTTGGCTTGGTACTAAGAGTGGGCCACCGCAAATAGGGCAGCTGATTGCCACCAGAAGGTTTACTGTTGTGTTTTGTAGATGTGTGTCTGCATGTTTAAACAACTAGAACTTTAAAAAAGCCAGTGTTAGCCTGCTACCTCTTTGACAGAACCGCTACACATCTGGGCCCTCCCATGCGGTTTTTCCTATGCAGGATTGCTTTGGATGAGCTTGAACTGTGCTCTTGGGATTTCCAGATGTACTTTAGCTCTGTGTCCTGAGGCAGGTTCTGTGAATCCACGAAACCCTGCATGCATTCACCATGTGTCCCCCAGTCTGAGGGCACATACACCATACAGGGGATGTACTCGAGAGCACTGACACTGCCTGTGACATTGCAAGAGAGTAGCTTGCCCAGTTAAGCAGACACAGCAAGGGTCGGAAGAGTGGAAAGAAACACAGATGTGCTGCACATGTGCAGTGAGACTACAGTCTGAAGCCCTGCAGCTGACTGCACTATGGATAAAATGTGGTGATATGTACCTGCAAAAGGGATTAAACCATTTTTGGCATATAAAGTCTACTACGGAGGAGAGAGAATGAACTGTTTTCCATGTCTATGGTAAACAGGATGAATAGGAATGGCCTTAAATGGCAGCAGAAGGTTTCCAGTCAGACAGTGGCTATGTTTTATGTATCAGAACTGCAAAGCACTGAAAAGGGTGGCTTAGGGAGACTGGAATCTTCATTACTGGCAATACTTAATGACAAGTTAAAGAGGCACCTGTCAGCAAATAGATCCTGCTTTACTAAGGACACTAGGCTAGATGATCTTCCAAGGTTCCTTCTAGGTTTATTTTCTTATGATTGTATGCACAATAAGTTTGACATATCCCAAAGGTTTCCAATTACAGTGCAAGAACAGACCATCTGTGCAAAACAATCTCAATATGCCTGATGCTTCCTGGAAGCATTTTACATACTGAAACAGAAACATAACAGTTATATCCATTTATACAAATGTCTGTCCAGAGTCACTGGGTAAAAAGTCTGACAGAGACACCAATGAAAAAAATGCTTTATATATTTATTTCTTTATTTAGCATCTCCTATTGAATTTCAATAATGCCTGATTCTCCCAAGAACAGTGTATGTTGAAGATGTCTAACATCCCACAAATGTTAAGGTGTAGCCATGCCTTTCCTTGAAAATTACCATAGGATCCCATCCCAAGTACTCATAAAGGAAAAGATTCACCTTTGTTAAACCTCTAAAGCAGTACTTTAATGAGTGTTTTCAGGATCAGGTCCGTAAGAATATTAGGTATTTATTGTACTGAAACAGTTACTCCTGTTTAGAGAATATATCAAACCAATTTCTTTAAACATTTCCTCATAGAAGGAAAAAACAAATCTAAAACTGAATTGCGATAGTGGATGGTATTTTCCAAGCCGTCTTTAACTGCAGTTTTAACACGATAGGCAGTCATTTGTAAACAGCTGAATTGAATGGTTGGACATGGAATCAAAGCCTTGAAGTGTTTTGAAATTCCTCAGCTTCAAAAACGTGAGGTTCAAAGTGAAAATTGCTCCTGGATAAACCACTTATAATGGAAGGCTATGCGGGCAAATATAATGATATTATGGACATTTAAGAGCCAGTGAATCAAGTATTAAATCACTCAAGACCACTTTTGAAATTATCTTGAAGTGATAATCATGACTCCAGTTTTTAATATTTCTGCAGAGTTGCATTATTCGTATAGATGTTAATTTTATAATAACTTTTGGGGTTCATATAGCATACACAAAGGAAACTTATAAATATATACAGATTAATAATCTTTAAAGTCTACTTGCTAAAAATGTAATATATAGTTAACATAGCAACCTGCCTAGTCATAGAGTGGAATTTGGTAAAACAATTCGATCTTCTTAACATGAAGAACTGAAGAAAGTATGTGAAGATATCTCTCACTGTCTTTTTCCCTTGTTTGTTGCTATTGCTGGTGTTCTTTTGTGACAGTAGTTGGTGGTACTAATTAGATCTGGGGTAAGTTCAGAGACACAAAAACAATGTATCCTGTCTGGTGCACATGCTGCAATGAATTTGGCAGTCTTGGAACCTCTCGTTGTAAATGAGAACTGTGATAATGTAAACTAGGAGTTGGGGAGAGTTCAGTATAAATTTTGAGCCTAAAAGAAGGAGTACAAAGACAAGGTGAAGGATACACAGGAAAAGAATAGGCAGGTGAAAGTTTGCCTAAGCCATCTAATATTGGTTTTGTTTTATATTTACAGCTTGTTTTATAGCTGTATAAATATATATATATTTTATTTAAAGCTTGTTATACTTACAAAGTTCCACATTGTAAATTGGACTGCTGTATCAACAGACACAGAAAGAAAGCTAGCAAAACTCCAAGATAATACCTGAGTTTCACTAAAAACCTAATGGATATCAGATTCATCCTTCAGGCTGTGGGAGATGGAGTTCTATTCATGAGAATATGCTAAGAATCAAGTTTCCTAAACTAAATGTTTAGTTTAAGCCTTTGATGCATTGGTATGTTCCAAAATTTTATTAAATAAACTAGACCTTTTTTTTTTTTTTTTAATTCAGCACAATTTAAAATTGTGCTGCTTTTGAATTATTAACATTTTGAATAGCATACTAAAAAATCTCACATATCTGTTCCCTCTACACAAGAAGACAGGGAAAGGTCAAAAGGCTGAGATATGGATGGGAAAGCCTTGTTGTGGAGACTGTGAAGGAAGGGTAGAAGAATAAAATTGGCATGGGTTAACAGCATCTTTTTCAGAAGGTCATGAATATTACCCTACATCTACATTCAGCTTCTAAGACACCTAGATCAGAAAACAAAGACTGCCTAAAACAAAGAGCAAAGGAGGTGCCCAGAAGAAAGTGAGGGACAGATGGAGCCAAACAATATATTGAAGCCAGTAAGAGATCCTGGTAAGAAAACAAAGAACAAAAGTTGGAGCTATTAGACACCAAGATAAAGAGACAAAAGCCAGTGAGTACAAGCATCATGCTCATCAGCAGAAATGCCTGGTTACTCACTCACTTAACTAGCAGGAGACAGAAGATCACAGCCACTGACAGTTCCTAAGGGGTGCAAAAGCAGCACATTGTCCCCAGTTGAAAAAAAACTCGGGAAAGGTGGTGAGGACTTGTAAGTTAATGGTTTTTCCCTTCTGCATCCTAAAAGAGACTTTCATCTGGCATCTAAAGCACTCCTGGGAAAGTGGCTTTGGTCCCTGCAGTGGATGAAAGCTGAGACTTAATCTTTTGCTTCCCAGGGAATGTTAGGAGAGGGAGTAGAAGCCTCTCCAGTGACACAGGCATTGAGGAAATGGAGGTTTAAAACACCACTCTGGTCAACACTGTGGAGGCAAGGAGGAGGAAGGCCAAGGAATCTTTTTTAGGGCATTATTTGAGGTGATGGATAGTGTTGCCCAAGGGAAATCAAAAAACAGTTCTTGTGCCCAGTATTTCTTATTAACTCAGTGGCTTCCTACTCAGCTTGCTGGGTAGCTATATCCCATCCCAGATTTGCCTCAGGCTCTGTGTTGAAATTTAAGTTCCCTAAAACAGGTGCTGGGGTTAATAAGCACCACTTGCAACTGTTTCATTGAGAAAACACCTTTTATTTTTCTTGATCCCCTGATAAAATTTAGAAACATTGCCTGTAGTAAATTCGGGGTGGGTTTTTTGGTTTTATTTTCTTTGGTTGGTTGGGTTTTTTTTTTTAATCTGTCTTTGGCTTTGCTTTAATTGGTGAAGTGATATGTCATTTATTTAATGATGGGAACAGCTGAACACTTTGAATTAAATCAAGTTTCTATACCTTCCAATTTGGAGCAAGGGTGGCACAAAAATATGTTAACTGTCCCTTTAGAGAAAAAATACCTGGCCAAAAGACATGACACAAAGGATGGTGATCAGGAGAGAATCAGATCTTATGTGGGGTAAATTTGCAGGGGCAAATTCTTAGATCCTATGAATCTGTCTAGTTTCACTAAAAAAGACTTTTTTCCCATCACAGAATGTATCTGACATTGTCTTCAGTAATTGTTGGAACCCTGGGTTTAGATAAATTTCAATCTTTCAGTGTGGTAATTAAAAAGCAATTTGTTACGTCACTGGGTGAAATATGTAGAGATGTAGAAAATTAGGTTTATGAGTTATTAGTAATGTATTAGTGGCAAGATGGAGGATTTGGGGTGTGGATTTTTACTTCTTCTTTCTTCCTTCTTCTTCACAAGTCTGGATAGTTTAACATTGGCTCGAAAAGGCCGCAATGCAGATGCTAAATGAACAGTCACTGGATTGTAAGTAAAAACATGTTAGCTGGCAACTCTTAATTGGATAGATGGGACTTTAAATAGCCTTGGAATTCACAACTCGAGGCCATTTTCCACCTTCCTAACTTAGAGAACCCTCTGTGCTGCTGTGCCATACATAAGAACTTAATAAACAACCTGATTAGAACATCTCAGCGCCTCCTGCATTTCACTCCAAACTCTGAGCAAAGAACTCTCAAAAGAGTAAAAAAAGAAATAGAATCTGTAATTTTATCAAGTAATAGTTCTGTGACTTCTTAGAAAGACCATTTTACTTGAATTTTTGGTGGTAGGATAGTTCCTTAAAATAATCCCTTTCAGATAACTCAATTTGTGAAAAAGCTAGGAGAGAAATTTATGTCTGTTGAATGCTACTGAGCTCTGTACCCTATGTTGACTTTAGTTACAGAGCTCACTGATACCTCTAATGTAATGAAAAGACTGAGGCTCTTTGCTTGAATATACTGTGTTGATGAATTACTGCTTAACCATTGGTCTTAGTGGTTTATACATATATACTTCTTGATATCTTGTAAAACCTCGCGCTGCCTCTCACTGAAAGCCCGGAGGATAGCTGTTTTGTCCCACACCAGGGCTGCGGTGTTCTACCACAGGCGGCTCTCTAACCCTCTCACGCTGGAGGGACCGGCTCCTCACCCGAGGGCGCTTTCCAGGGCGGATGTTCTGAGGCACGGGCGGAGATAAAGAAGCCGAGAGGGGGCTCCCCGTATAGGTTCCACTTACACGTTTATTGCAGGTGAAGGTTCCAGGGATGGAAAAGCCCGCGGGGGCAGAGTTACACAGGGTTTTATACTCCACTGAGTGGGGGCGGAGAGAGTACCAGTAATCAATAATCGGAGGGTCAAGGGGAGGAGACATAGGGCGGGGACATAAAACATTAACCAACGGGAGCAACACAGAGGACGGACTTCAGGAGGGAACCAATAGGGTATCGAACAGAGTAGAATCTTCCAGAACCTATACATTTTAATGAGAGGAAATGAATATTCAAAGACTTATGCATGGGACAGGGCGGGGAGAACAAGTTACCATACTAACAGGGCCTGCTGGCTGCTGAACTAGGGGAGATCGGTTTCTACCAAGTGAGCAGTCAAAGCTCTGCTCCAGACCATCAGGTTGTGGGACCAGCCTTTCTTTCTGGGGTCTGGGCAGTCTCAACTGCCTGCACCACTACAATATCTTGCAAATCTTAGACTGTAAAATGGAAATTTAGTTTTGTTGTAGGTTTTTAATTCTTTTTTTTTTAATTGTTTTTCGTTTTGTAGCAGCAAGCAAAAATGGAAAATTAGGTAGTTGCACTCTATAAACTTATAATAGTCAGATGAGAAATCTGTGTCACTCCTATGTATGATTGAAGTATTTGGTCTGCTCAGGAACTGCCTATTTTAGGATGACATTAGTTACTGCAAATTAGTAATCAAGCTAGACAAATCTGGAGGAATAAAAAGAAAGATTAAGGATGTAGTGAACAATACGTATGTCTCTGCCAGTCATAACAGCTGTTAAAAATGTCTGTTAGATGCTTTCATCAGCTTTGCTTTCATCCTGTTATTCTGTGATAGCTGAAAAGAAATGCATGGTCTTTTAAATTTTATTTTAAAATTTATCTCATAGGATGAGATACTTTAGACAAGAGGTGAACCACAGGGCATGTAAGAAGTATTCTGAATAAAAAAGAAAATGGAAATATAAATTACATAGTCGGACCCTCTCTCATAATGAAAACATTAAAAGAATCTGGAAGACAATATACTGTAAAGCGAAGTATATTTGCAGGAAAAGGCTAAGCACTACTGATGGCATGGACTTGATCCCTTATTGAAAATATGACAAAGTTTCTCATTGGCTTTAATGAGCTTTAGTCTCCTGTGATATGAATTTGAAAGCCAAAAGTGGGAATGTGAAAGAGACTTGTGCCTAGTGAGAGAAGAATACACCTTGTTCCACCAGGGATTATTTTAGCTGTGTTTCTGCCAATATAAGGCTTTGCACTGTAAGGCATCAGCTGAGAGCTGGAGAGAAACTCCCTCTCTTTGAACACAGCAGTGAAGGGAGAGAGATTTCTAGATTCCTACCAAAAGACAGGTCTGTTTGTCCCAGCTTGAATGTCAAGAACAGATATAAGATATAGTACCAGAATTTTTGTTGCAAGATATCATCCAGCAAATTTCAGAAAATAACGCTTTTTAGGACTTACCTGAACAGGTGGAAAATGTCCATTGGATAAGGCAGGGAAGATAGTTAAAGCACTGGAAAATTTTTATCTTCAGTGAAATTTTTTTGACCTGTGGGAGCAAATGGAAGCAAAACAAGGAAGATGAACAAATGGCTCAAACACTAACAAATCTTCAAGGGAGGTTAAAGAAAGCTTAAAATTTGAAAGTGTGACTAGAGAAGGGATTGTTTACCTCACAGCCTAAAGAAATAACGTTTAGGCTGATCTTGGTCTATACTGGCAGAAAAGGCTTAAAATATTAAGAATTTTGAGAGATACATATGTAACTTTACACATGACCATAAAACATGCAGAGAAGAGCTGATAAATGAAGGTGTGGCAGCACAGAAAACAGGATTAGACTTCAGAAAGATGTATCGATACAGGTGAGAACTGCAGGTAAGGAATGCAAATAGTGAAAGCTTGGATGGGACAACAAAACAGCAAGCAGTAAATGGCTTGTGCTCTGTTCAGGACTTCAGACATCAAATAGTGCTACTAGAATTATTGAAAGCAGTTATTAATATGGTGATCATGACAGAGCATAGCTACTGCCATGCATAAATCATTCTGGAAAGACAGATATAAAAGTAAAGATGATGAATACCACTGCATGTGGTTCTGTATCAGATGCAAAGAGAAAAAGGATAGCCAAGAATAAACTAAACTCTGCTTCATGAAAATATTCATTTTAGGAAAGGTTTATAAACCAGATTGTATTGGGGTAGTACAGTAATAGAGTCCCTGGATTGGATTTGGATAGGAAAAAATTATGCAGAAATAAAGCAGGAGAATAAGTACAGAAGATTATGTCAGTACTGAAGACCTAAATCTCCTAAGACCTGACAACACAGTTACAGGTCTGTATATTCTGGAACCTCATAGCTGACAAAGTTTTTCATCAGCTAATCAATAATGAAAAATGATGCCAGAAGTTATTTCAGTAAGATATTAAAATGTGATCAAATTGGTGATCATGGGAGTGAAAGAGGGATGGGGAAAAGTGATATCAACAATCAAAACTTTATTTCTGTTAAATAGAAGATTGATTGAGTTCTGTGATAGATTTTTGAATTTCAGATGTTCAAATTTGATCAATGAAGAGAACTGGTTAGTAAAAGTATAAGAACGAAGAGCTTAAGGGCTTGAATTTAGAAGAGGTTCAGAATTTCTTGAAATCAAAGAAATCTGATTTCTTAGCAAGGTAAAACTGTTGTCAGAAATTTAAATAGATTCAAAATCTCTCTTCAGGGCATGTTAGGATTAAAGGATGAATTTAGAAAAAGAGGGATGAAAACCTTCATTTAAAAAAAAAAAGTTGAATGTTACAGATCAAGAACTGCAAGGATAAAATAAATATAGCCTAAAGTAGGTCTGAACTTACAATATTAAAATCAATAGTAAACATTAAACACTCTATATACAAAAAACAAGCTACACAGATAAAAGCAGAATAAGGAAAAGTGGTCATTAGCAGTTCAGATGATATTGATACAGTCCAAAAGACTAAAATGAAGCCTTCATCTCATTTAATCCTAATGGGGGGAAATGGTGAATAAACTAGAATACGAGAATATTAGAAATGAGGCTAGAGAGATTTCCATTGCCAATTCAAGTCGAAATCATTCTTCAAGATTTTATTGCACTGAGATTTTGATGAACCAACTCTTACTAGGAAATTCAATGAAAAAAACCCCATGACAATAATGAACAAATGAAGTGTCTGATTTGGAAGTAAGGATTTTTAGTAGGCCAGCATATTCTGGGAGAGAGAACTGTTTGAACTAGATGATGATGCTAATGGAGAACAGGGGTTTTAAACAGGTCACAACAAAATTCTTCTAAGAATTAGAAGGTTTACGTACTGCAGGAGTGGTGGTCTGAATGAATGAGACTACCAACTGGAGCATAAAGAGCCATGAAAACTGGTGCAAGTCAGTCTAAGAAAACCTATATTGAGCTGTGATTTCTCAGGACTAGCCTGCAGAGGCCCTTTCTAATTCCTAATTGCTGGAATAATAAATTCTAATTTTTCCAATTTTTTCTTACACAATTCTTCCCTACTCCATGATATTTCAGAGTTTTAAATGTCAAAATGAATTATGCAAGGGAGTTCTCCTTTGTCCCTTTCATTTTGACAGACTTCAGTCTTTTATCTTAGACATAATTTTTCTTGCAAAATTACAGATTATTCAAACACTCAAAGCAAAAATCAACAGAAATTCGAAATGGAAAAATTAACCTGAATTGGATATATAGCTTAAATGTATTAAAATCCAAGTTACAGACTTTATTCATTTGTCTTTTCCAATAATTTTCAGGACATATTACTTGAAGTTATTGCAGAAATATTTAAAGGTATTCAAACCATCAGTACAGTAAAAACAAAGCCAGAATGCTAACAAAAAGAACAACAGAAACTACATAAGAAGAAGACTACATTCTTTGCTCTAGCAATCAGTTCTGTTTCAAAACGTCCTTAGTTCCTGCTGTGCCTCTTTAGCAAAAATGTTATTGCCTGTGTCTCTGCCTGGCCTTTGCTGTAATTAGTGCTAAAGTTCTGTTCAAAGCACCTCTGAACAAGTTGTCATCCTTCATTGCAGCTTCCATCTTCAGCAAAGCTAAGCTTCTCTTCAAAGTACGAAACATCAAAAGAGTCTTAGCATTTTCAGAAACA
Source organism: Ptilonorhynchus violaceus (assembly GCA_013397565.1). Taxonomy (NCBI): domain Eukaryota; kingdom Metazoa; phylum Chordata; class Aves; order Passeriformes; family Ptilonorhynchidae; genus Ptilonorhynchus; species Ptilonorhynchus violaceus. The sequence continues at coordinate 126,133 of VZRJ01002139.1, read as the reverse complement.
AACTTTAGTTTAATGCTCCCTGTGTCTTTCAGCCCACAACCTAAGCACTCTTGTGGTTAGGCGAAAACTAATTCCTTCCTCTGGGAACTCCTGACAAGGACTGGAAATACTGCATGGTTTTGACTTTTTTATGCTGCAGAACCCATAAAATTTCAAAGACTCTCCAGCTAATTTTATTAAGTAAAATGACATCACTCAGCAGTCCTGAAATTCTAGTTCAGTGCACATAGGAGAGAAAAAAGGGCTAAAGAAACCCAATAAAATCTCTCTCAAAGTATTTTAGATATTTAAGTTTCAAATCTCAGATACTGTTTAAAAGTAAAGCTTTTCTGCCTCTAAGCTGTCTGCATAGAAAATGTTTGACTTTTTTAATCTATCTTTGTTAGACTTGTAGGAAATTTCAGCAGCAGAAATGAAGAATGCAATTAATTTGCTGAGAAATATCTGTGTACACACATGAGTTTTTATATCCATATGCTGACATATAAATATACATCACTGGAAACTACCAGACGAAACATTTTTTAGACAATCCCTAAGCCAGTAAGTTTTCTTTTGACTTGCATAAGGCCCCTCATCAGGCAGATGAGATCAGTGCCTACACTGCAATTCATTAAAGATTGCACATAATTTTCTTGAATCTTTAACGAAGTGATATTGTCTGGCAGTACATCCAATATATCTTGCACTGAAACTTGGACTTCATTAATTGTTGATTGTTTAGAATGTTTTACTTTGTATGTGCCCTATATTGTTCAGCATATTTTCCTCCAAATTCTGATTTTTGTTCACACACTTATTTCATGTCCTTAATTTAGTTTTAGCACTTTCCAAAAAACTTACTTACCAATGGCAGCTATTTATCACCTGGCCCTTTTTGGATTATGTCAGGTTTTAAACACACTTCTGTAAAGTAGTAACTCAGGCTTGCTAAGTTTCCTTCAAGACAAGTGGCCAATAACACTGGTGGTAGAAATCAAGGCAGTGTTCTTAGGAAAATCTATAGGAAAATGCCATTATGCAAATTTTTGCTCCTTGATTTAATTTTGATCCTAGGTGGGCAACAGTCTGACTTGCACAGGTTTTCATGCTTTTTTAAATAGTTTCTTTAGATGTGCTTTAGAGATAAGATCTATATATGTTATAAGCAAAATAAGTCACATAAGAAGCCACATACAAAATCATTAGTATAACATTTATGGGTTGGTTTAGAGTAGTGTTAAGCCCATGCTTAATTAATTGAAAAGACTCTGTATTGGATGGCCAGGTTTTGGTAGTGGGGGACTACAGGGGCAGCTTCTATGAGAAGCTGGTGGCAGCTTCCTCCACATCCAGCAGCACCAATTCCTGGCGGCTCCAAGATGGACGTGCCGCTGGCCAAGGCTAGGCCAATTAGAAATGGTGGCAATATCTCTGATAACAGATTTAAGAAAGAAAAAAAGAAGTTATTGTGCAGTTGTAATTGCGGCCCAAGAACAGAGTGAGAACATGTGAGAGGAAAAACTCTGCAGACAGCAAGGTCAGTAGAGAAGGAGCAGGAGGTGGTGCTCCAGGCACCAGAGCTGAGATCCTGCTGCAGCCCATAGTGAATACCATGGTGAAGCAGCCATCCCCCTACATCCCATGGAGGTCCATGAGGGAGCAGAGATCCACCTGCAGCCTGTGTGGAGGCTTTGAAAATGTGGGGAAACCTGTGCTGGAGCAAGCTGCTGGCAGAGACCTGCAGACCCATGGAGAGAGGAGCTCACACTGGAACAGTTTTTGTGGTGGGACTTGGGACCCCATGGGGGACTCATGCTGGAGCAGCCTGTCCTTGAAGGACTGCACCNAGAAGCAGGGAGGGTGAGGGGGGAAGGTATTTTTAAGGTTTTATTTTACTTCTTATTATCCTGCTCTGATTTTGTTAATAATAAATTCAATTAATATTACTAATTCTAGCCAGTTTTGCCTGCAATGGTATTGGGTGAGTGATCTCTCCTGATTCTTATGTCAACTCATGAACCCTCTGTTATGTTTTCTCTCACCTGGCCGACTGTGGAGGGAAGTGAGNAGCCTGTCCTTGAAGGACTGCACCCCTGTAGAAGACTGACTGCCATTGCAGCAGCCTGGTGAGAACTGTTGACCATGGGACAGATTCATGTTGTGGCGGTTCAGGGAGAACTGTCGCCCGTGAAGTGGACTTATATTGGAGAAGTTCATGGAGAACTATCTCCTGTGGGAGGAACCCCATGTTGGAGCAGGGGAAGGACTCCTCTCCCTGAGCAGCCAGCAAAACAACATGTGATGAACTGACATAACCCCCATTCCCTGTCTCCCTGCACCACTGGGGGGGGGGGGGGGGGGGGGTGAAAGGGGGGGGGGGGGGGGGGGGGGGGA
>VZRJ01002139.1:89362-123743 GCA_013397565.1 Ptilonorhynchus violaceus | reverse complement strand
AGAAGCAGGGAGGGTGAGGGGGGAAGGTATTTTTAAGGTTTTATTTTACTTCTTATTATCCTGCTCTGATTTTGTTAATAATAAATTCAATTAATATTACTAATTCTAGCCAGTTTTGCCTGCAATGGTATTGGGTGAGTGATCTCTCCTGATTCTTATGTCAACTCATGAACCCTCTGTTATGTTTTCTCTCACCTGGCCGACTGTGGAGGGAAGTGAGAGAGCAGCTTCAGTGGGTGCCTGGCATCCAGCCAGGGTAAGCCCAATACAGACTCATGCCTACTTCAGCTGGAACTGAGCTTGGCCTCAACTTCAGCCCCTGAAGACAACAAAAACATTATTAAATTGCATGCCACAGCATGTGAAGTCTTGTGTGACACTGGTGATATGTTTCTATGCCTACTGCTGTAATATCTTTTCATCACTTAGGCTAGGGGAATCACCATGAATTATTAGCAATATTGTACCCATAACACAAAATCAGGCAAATCTGTTTCTGTTAAGTAGAAATCAAAGATATGCTGTAAATGAGAACACTGATCACTCTATTCTAATATATTCTGCCTGACAACAATCATTGTAAATTTGAGAAAAATGCAAGAACAATGTGGTAACCTATTTTTAGAAGCTTTTTTCAATTCCCCTCAGTCAGTCATTGCACATGTCCTGAAGCATGAAAATGTCAATGGTTTATTTTAATTTTCTCTAATGTAACTGCAGAAGATGTTATGGTGAATTCTGAAGTTGCCTGTACAATCCTTCTTTTTATTAAAAGAAGTGTAGATTCTACAATGGATTAATTACACTTTCAGGTAAATACAAGATGTCCTTTATTAACTGTTAGTTGTCTGTCTTGTAACAGGAGCATGGCGGATTATGGATGACAAGATCAGGTTATTTTAATTTTAGTTAACTTTAAAATCAAATGCTGTTAATGCAATTTTATTTATCCTTCTTTCATTTCCTTATATGTTTATCTTTAAGTGGTAGGAAGTTTTCCTCTTGAGCCATGACACTTCATTTTCATTATGGCATTCACATTTTGTGCTATGAAAATAATGCTTTTAGTTTTGGATGAATGGCTCCAGTGGCAATACTGATTTCAAAAGCTCCTGTCACCCTCCAAACCTTCACTGTGCCTGCTCTTGTTATTGCTCCTGCAGCTTGCTAGGTTGTCAAATGTGTCAAATCAAATTACTGCATGGCCAGGTTCAACCTGGACCAAAACACTCCCTTTAAACACTGGTGCCTCTTCCTCCCTCCCTCCTTTTTTTGTCTCGGTGTATTTATGTTTTAAGCTGCCCTCAGTCCACAGGGGAATCCTGCAAATAGCTGAACAAAGAGGACAGTGAGCTGTGACAGCTTGCCAAGGCAGGAACTTCTTAAGCCATACTGTTTCCACAAACCCTTCATCTTCAAATTGAGGCTTCTGTCTGTTAGAGAAGCTATTTACAAGACTGGATTTTTCCAGAGAGTCAGGAAGAAAGTTTCATTGCTTACATATAATGATCTGACAGCTATGGTGATGTGCCCCTGTTCAGAGAAAGGCTCAGCAGCTCTTATTTCTAACCTTCTGCTGATACAGATGCAGCTCTTGCAGGTAGCACTTTAGTTCACTGTAAATATTGCTTTAACTTGTTTGAGCAGGTGTAAGCTGATAGCTTTGCCTCGTATAACTCAACAGCTTCCCAGTTCACATCAAGTGCAGATCAGATTTTTATTTCTTAAAACCTTTCAAATATAGTGCGCAATTTTCATTTTAAATTAGTTGGGGAAGTGGTTGTGTATAGTCATTTCCTAGTTTTATGTAGAGCAGTCAAGAACCTAGATTGTATTAAGTGATGCAGTAGATATTTGTCTGACAACAAGGTCTAATTTGCATATATTTATCTGCTCAAATGTTCATGAGCTTTGTGTTTTACTCCACATTCTTAGAGCTGTTCTTAAAGCTTTATAGATTAAGCAGCAAAGACCTGCTACCTAGAAAAGCTTTCCATCTTACGGAGGTTTAACAACAGTTGAAGCCTTCTGTTCGAAGGAGAACAAATAAAAGGATTTTACCAGCAGCTTAGTTCCTCTAGATTTGCTCTTTCTTCAGGTGTTTGCTTTTTTTCCGCCCCCACCCACCCCGAGATCTCAGGCAGTTTTCAGACCATTATTTATATCTAGGATATACTATTTCTGCCTCACTTCCAGTGCTGCTTATCCTCATCTGTTGCTGAATTCTGCTTTTTCCTGAAAGATGTAAGCACTTAAATATAACCTACAAAAGCTGTAGATCATGCTTAGAACCATCTTGGGTTTATAACTGCATAGAGAAAGTCTTTCATCAAACTGTGGCTCCAAATATGTTAAAGTTTATAGCAGCCCTGGCCACATAAAGTAGATGACATTAAGGGTGGTCTTTTTTTGTGCTAAGAACACTTTACATTTTTCTAGCAATTTAATTTTGTTTTATGACTTCTTTAGGCTGATGCTGGTTTTTAAGCTGGTGAGAGTCAGTCATTAGAGAAATGAACTATATCTGGAATCCAAAAATCAGATTTCTTTGGATTTTATTGTTCAAACTTGACACATGAACTTTCAATTTTTGTATGAGACAAGGAGGGAATGTGAAGCACTGACACATGGGTTTTCTTGCTACTGAATTTGCAGACACCTGGTCATGTCTATGGAATATAACCAGTTCAGCCATACAGTGCATCTACAGTAAGGCCGATGTCACACCACATGCACGTGTATTGCACAAATGATTTGACTTGCTCAGAGTGGAAGCATGGGATATAAATTCTCTGTACATTTGCAGTTAATATCTACCTGGTCTGACTCTTCCAGAAGGTATGAGGCTGACTGCCTTCATGCTAAACAGCACTTGTGAACATACCCCTGCTCAGAAGAATCCCATCCAGAAATAAGGAAGTTTTTCCTTGGCAATTAGCTGGCATGTATATCATAAAAGACTGATGTGGACTATAGAACCAATATGTAAAGACCGTAATTTTCCCTTGTAAACTATAATGCCAAGGTTACCTGTACATAAAATAACTACTGTTCTGGCAAATATATTTGTGGGGGGGAAAAAATTCAATTTTTTATTTTTATTAACAAAATGAAAAATGAAATTCAATTTTTCATTTTTACTAAAAAAACCAAAACATATTTAAAACATGGGTTTGGGCTTAAATTTTAGCACTATAAGTCATCTTGTTCAGAATTGGTAAAGGCAAACGTATTTTTAAGAAGAATTCAGTCATTATTTAATTGAGTGATTAATCCATTTTAGAATACATATTAAGAACTTGTTATACTGTGAACAAAATTTCTGGTTTAATATCATGATGTCGTGGTTTTAGCAATTTCGGAAAAAAGCTTGGTTTGTAAGGATAGAAAAAACAGTCTGCTGGAACTTTCTCTGATTTGGCACAGAGCCCAGCACTGATGGGCCGGTTGCCAGACCAATGGGATAAGTCGGTAACGCCTCTGTGATGACATATTTTGAGGAAGGAGGAAGCGGAAGAATGACCATTTTTTGTTTTTCCCTGCCGAGGGGTGGCGAGGACCCGGGGGCATCCTGAGGCCGCACCGCTGGCCCAGCGGCCGGGCAGCCGAAGCCAGGCTGCTGAGAGAGGCCACCCCCAGCAGCCGCTACCAGCCATAAACAGCCAAGAGCAGCCGGTGCAGCCTGGACCGTGTGGCAGAAGCCTCTGGGGCCACGCAGCCTGCGCGGGCCTGCCAGGGCCTTCCACGTGGCTGGTGCGGCTTACGCTGAACCAGGCAGAAAACACCACGCAGCCGGCAACAAGAGACGCGGTGAGTATTTCCCCGATGCAGACACAGACAAGATCAATCCTTTAGGTACAGCTTGCAGATTGCTGATTTTCTTCCAAGTCAGAGAAGACGGAAAGGTGCGGCCACGTGAAGGAGCCAACATGGCGGCACCAAGGTCAGTAGGGGAAGGGAGAAAGCAGACACACACCAAACCCGGGAACTGAGATTTCTCCTGCAAGCCATGGTGAGAGCTATAATATAACAAAACTGTTTCTCTATAATTCATTGAAGGCATTGGGAGGATGTAGATATCCACTTGCAGCCCATGAAAAAGAGTACTCATGCCAGACTGCATAGGGGCTGAGGCTTTTAGAGATTGAAGAAGCGAGCCTTTGCTTCCAGGCTGGGATAGCTCATCCTTAAAAGACTAAACCCCAGTGACTACTATGACCCACGCTGGCAGTTGTGGGAAGACTGTGAGAGTCGTGGGAGAGATTTTTCCACTGCAGCAGGTTTTGGGTGGGCCTGTTTGTTTGTGAGCCTTGAGACTACGCTGGAGAAGTTCGTGGAAAGCTATCTCCTGTGGGATAGATCCCACGGTACAGCAGAAGAAACTCTTTTTCCATAAACAAAGAAAAACTCTTAAGAAATAATATACTGACCAAAAACCCATGTTTGTTTCCCTTGCACAGTCAGTGGGAAAAGGGAGGTACTGGGAAGAGAAAAGTTTCTAGAAGTTTGCTTTAATTTCTCATTATTCTTTTTTATCTTTAATTCTATTAGTAATAAATTTTCTTTACTATTTAAGTTTTGAACCTGTTTTGCCTTGAAGTTTTTTTCCATTTTCCTCAATAAGCCTTATTTCCCCTCATGAAAATAAGTTTTAGTTTCCCATGAGTGAGATTTTCGTGGGTGCCTGGCGTTTGGCCAGTGTCGAACCACGACACATGGTTATTTGGTGAATCAGAAATTTTACTGCTGATTATATTAAGGTGCGTATTTAAGAGCTGAAAATAATGTTGATGCATATCATAAAAAACCAGAGCTTAACTGCCCTTTAAAAAAGGTGTTGCAAAAGATTTATAAGCATTATACTTAAAAAATGTAGATATGTTCACAGTGACAGTGAGCATCATCCACTTTCTACAAGGCAAAAGACTTTTTTTTTCTTGTTTGGAATAAGTATAAAGGACTAGGGAAGAGGGAGAGAGACACCTGATCAGAGATTTTGTATAATTAAATCATTAACAAAGACAACTAGCAGTCCCAAATCCACTCTCTTCCATCAAACCTTGAGTGTTGGGGATACAATTTAGCAACCTCACTGGCACTTCAAATAGTATTACCAAATAAACATAAAGAAAATGTTTTGTTTTCAAGGAAACAGTAATGTAACATTTGGTGCCTTTTTTCCCCACACTTCTTTCTTAATTCCTGTAATGCCTGATATAGGGGTGTCCTGGATCAACCAAAAAGGATGTATTCTATCACCACCCACATAATTCCTTGATAACCTGGGTTGTTCACAGTTAGGTGGTTACACACCTGATCCCTGAGGAGTGGCAGATCACGTGAGGTGGGGTAGTACTTCTTATCTCAACTGTGATAACTTCCCCGGGAAGCAGCAAGCACCAACCATCCTCAGTGGACTATCCCTGCTAATGGCCCATTACCAAACTGGTTAAGCCCCGACAAATAGAACTTTAGAAACATCCCTTTCCATTGTGGAAATCCCCACCCCTGGGGGAGGTACCAGCTAAGAAACACCACATAAAAACAGGCTTGGGGATTGAGAGAGACCACCACTGGACAACCAGCGGATGGGACCATGACTGCTGAATACCCAGAGGACTAGATCCACGCACTGGACACCCAGACCATTGGATACCCAGAGGATCAGGCCTTTCTACAGGACTACTGCTTCCAACAGCACTGCAACCACTGGACAACCAGAGCTCCAGACCTTCAACAGGACTGCAACCACTGCCAGGTTGTACCATGACTCTGTTGGTTTAGGCTGGTCTTTCTGTATTCCTGCATTTATTTTAACTTTTCTATTAAAATTGTAATTTTGACCTAAATCTTTCTTGAGGTATTTGTGTGGGGTTAATTTCCCCTGCTGGTTTACAGCCAAACCAGCACAAGGGGATCCACATGGACTTCTTAAGCTTTGTTAGAAAAGGTCACTACTAGTTATGAGGGCATTCTATAGTTTTCCATGTTTCTTCATAAAATGAAAGTATATTTTTTTCATAATATTCATTTCACTTGCAATAAAAGCACATGCTCACCTTTTACCTGGGTTGTTGGGAGCATTTAAGACTAGTCCAAAATTCTTCATGTGAACAATCGTCTGATTACAATATTCTCTACAGGGCTGTTTCCAATTGTGTGGAAATGGAAGAAACTAGGTTTGGCATTTTCTCAATACCTATGAGAAATCTGCAGAGTCTTTAAAACTTGCTTAGAAATGTCAGCCAGATCACTGACACAGGTTTCATAGAACAGTTCAAGGTATGCCTATGCTCTAGCTTGCAGCAGGCTAACAGATGGTATGTACTATAGTAGGAGGAAAAGCCTTACAAGAAGCAGTTGAAGTGTTGCAGTGACCTGAACAGAGCTGTGTGGTGGGAAGTCCTCCATCAATTGCTATGGCTAGCATGGAAGACGTCACCTCCGATGTGGAGCCCTCCTTCTCGGAGGAGGAGGAGTCAGAAGAGGAGACTGACGTCTAGCTCCCACCCCCTCTCTCTCTCCGTCCCCAGAGAATTAGAGCAAGCAGTTGTATGTCAGTCAAGTTCTTTGCACCGCCTTTTGTTCTGGGGATTTCCAAGATATTCGATGCCCGATTGGTTGTAATTCTTTGTATCCTCCCCTTGATTGTACCCATTGGTTGATTCACCCTCAGATCCTCCCCTTATCCCTTCTCCCATTGGCTGTTATCCCTTTCTCCTCCCCTTTCCTTGCCCCTTATAACCTGATGCTCACTGAGCTCCGGGGGCTTACTCCCTCAGAGCTTCTCCGACCGAGAACCCTGTCCCTCGACCCCAATAAAGGAGAGAGCTGGGAGACCCCACTCCTTTAACCCTTTGCCTCCTGCGTGAGTTCCTTATTCGATCTACACTGCGACAATCGACTCCAGAAGGGCGGACACTCTCAGGGCGAGCCAGCCGCCCATTACCTGGAGAGGCACCAAGCCCTCGGCTGTGGCTGTCCGGCGTCTGAGTGGAGCGTAATCGGGTGTGAGCAACTCACCTCGTTTACTACAGAGCTGGCTTTGGTGTCCAGGAACATGACACAGCACACCACCTCTCCTGTCCCAAGTGACCACCAAAACGGATGGAGCCCCAAGTCATGGGTTAAAAGAACTCAGTGGGCATGTTTTAGGACTGGCTGATAAGATTAAGTGATTGATATCTATATAAATCAAAGGATGGCAAGGGGATTAATGGTTAATGAAAACTTATTGGATAGAGTGGGACCTAAGAATGACCTTAATGGTGTGGAGTCAGGAGTAGAAATTATGTAGTTTTGGCTGAGATAGAGTTAATTTTCTTCATAGTTGCTGGTATAGTGCTGTGTTTTGGATTTGTGATCAAAACAGTTTTGGTAAGACAGGGATGTTTTATTGGTTGCTGAATGGGGATGGACAGTGTCAAGCCTTTTCTGCTTCTCACATTGCTCTGCTGGGAAGAAAGCTGAGAGTGCCCAAGAAGTTGAACTCAGATGATGAAAGGTATATCCTGTACCATATGACACCATGCCTAGCAAAAAAAAAAAACCTGGGGGAAGACAGAGGAAGGAAAGCTGTAACTTGGAGTTAAGGCATTTGTCTTGTCAAGTGACTGTTACATGTGATAAAGTGCTGCTTTCCTTGAAATGAATAAATATGTGCCTGCTGATGATGTTAAGCAGTGAATGAATTCCTTATTTTACTTTTCTCAGCACACAGCTTTTGCTTTCGTTATTAAACTGTCTCTATCTCAACCCACGGCTTTTCTCACTTTTACCCTTCTGATTCTCTCTCCCATCTCACTGGGACGGGGAAGCTGAGCAAGCAGCTGTGTGGTACTGAGCTGCCTATGGGGGTTAACCCAAAACACCACAGTTAGCGAAACCATGACAACAGCAGTGTGAATAGGAACAGCACTGTCAATGGCTTAAAAAAAATTGTTTTATTTTTAAGAATATAGTAATCCGTTTTAAGTAGAAAACAAGTTGTATTATATATCCAGTTCAAAATTATATATTTGATATAATTAGATACATGAGGAACAGTGTTAGTAGGGTTGTTTAGATGAAACAGTCACAGTTTGTATTTCTGCAAATGTTGAAGCAAAAAATCTTTTCTTGGTAGCACCATGCTGTCATAGGGCTGAGTGAGAAAATCAAAACCTTGAGCGCAGAGAAACCTCAGAGTGTCTTAAAGCTTATCTAGAAAAGCAAAAACTAAGGACAAAAATGCAAAAAAAAAAAATGCAAAAAAAGACAGGGCTAAACTCTAGGAGGAATGACTTGTCACTGGAAAATATTTGAAACTTGCCATAAGTCAGGTGAAGCAGATAAAAGCCTACTTGGGACTAAAACTTTCTCATCTCCAGGGAAGTTTGTTTCAAGAATAAAAAGGATTTATTGGGAAACAGTATGTAACGGAAGAAGGTGCTTAGCAGACTGGTAACCTATCCTGTACACTTGTAAAGAAAGAGCTTTCCACACTCAGGGCTTCATTTGAGTTATCAAAGATGTTACTCAGTGAGCATCTATGTCCTGACCTCAAAGGTGAAGATATTTGTGTTCTTTTGTGTTCTGCCATTAACAACTCTAGTCTGTGCAAAATCTTGTCAAAAGACATTTTAAACAAATGTGGCACTTGAACACATTTTCATCCTAGCAATCATATTAATAGACTTATCAAAGCTTGTCTGCATGTGGGTGTTAGTATACAGTATTCAGGGCTGTGATCTACAGCACTAGCTACTTGATACTACTTCTACACGTTGGCACTGATAATGAGCATTAGTTACTCACAAGCTGACAAAGTTTCCTTGCCCTGGGTGTATAAACCAGCAGGTGAAGGCAGACAGCTCTGCCTATGCTGTCTCCAAAGCAGAAGAGCAAGGGAATAGAGACACTCAAGGTGAAAGGCTCCTCTCTGGATGCAGTGGTCATGTTTGGTTTAGTTTTTCTACTTAGTGCAACAGATTAGTAAACTACACTTCATCTAGACATGAGCTAGACCCTGCAGCCTTAGTACTCTAGGTGTCCCTTGCTTGGATCAGTTCTCTAATTCATATTGTGATATTTGTCTGTCTTCAGTATACATTTAGGGTATGCAGGCTAGGACTAATAATGATTAGGCTAGAGGAACTCTAAACTCACAACCTAACTAGTAGAAATTAATTTCATATAAATCTTAAAAGGATTACAATTTTATTTGGAGATGTAAGCTAAACAAATCTTTTTTCTTTTCTCTTTAGTAGGAGTTGTTTTAGAAAATTAGTGAAGTATTTGTATGATCAGTAAGCCATTAAAGGCATTGCTTTCCCTATCACTGATCCTTGTAAGAAAGATAGATTTTTTTCATTTTATCATAAACCAATAATAGTACATTCCATAGTAACCATAAAAGAAAAGAGCTATGCAAACTCGTATTCACTTACATACACACCATTACATTTTTATTAAGATAGAATTATATCAAAATGATAAGTATTATTTCTATTGTGCCTACATAAAGGGAAAATTCAATATAGTACTAAAGCTTGGGCAGTAAGAGGACAGCCTTAAACAGCTCTAAAGCAAAAGCTGCATCTTTTAGACGTCTTTCAAGATTATATTTGTCTTATTCAGTTGCATTTCACATGTGCCTTTTGTAAGGTTCATTCAGAGAGGTCAACCCATTTGCTTTAGAGTAGGAAACAAGTGATTCCCATGTTAACTTCTATAACAGGCCAATAATTGAACCATCACAGTTTGTGTGCTTTGTTTCACAGGCAAAGATGTTGTAAAGTCCTGACTCAGCAGTATCTTTATTAATGTGGAAATAGGGGTTATACAACTTTACAGCGAAGGCTTGACAATCCAGAATCAGTCTTCCTAGGGCCCCAGCATGCTCACTGGTAATTGCTGTGATCATTGTGATCATTCTTTAAGAGATACAACCCCTTTTGCCACTGGCAAGTACCTTCAAAGATGCTGCTAAGCCAGGAAGGATGGCTTTCTTGCAAAACAGATGTATATTATCTCACAAGGGGCCATACTCTGCCCAGAAATTATGCAGATGTATGCAAAAAGAAAGGGGAATCAACTTTTTCTCTTCATCAACAGCCTGTGAGGCTTTCATAAGGACATTACCTCATTGTAGCCTTTGGACTTGATGGACCACAGGGATTTCTCCTTTGCTACATTTCTAGATTTGTGAGACTGCCCCAAAAGGGAAGTGGGAGAAGAAGGTTTCTTTTAAGCCATCTATGTCGACTTGAAATATGCAGAGGAGAGAACATAGGTAATGCACTTTAGAGATCAATTACCCAAGCAGCATTCAAGTGCCTTGGCTTTATGGTTAAATACAATTAAGAAGGTACCTTGTATGCAAATTATCAAAACACACTTGATTTACTCATTTGCCCTTGAGACATTGCTGAGAAAAAACCCTAAGTTAATAGTAATTACCTCTAGAAACAAACTAAGCAATGTCTCAACTTATTTCCAAGGGCAAGTTCCCTCCATCAGTTTCTGAACTATGAAGTCCTTAAGCTTAGTCATTAACATGTAATTTAGATATTGATTATGAGTACTTTAATTCTGGTCATGAAGTGTCTCATCAAAATCTACTTATGAAGTCTTGCACTTCCTTCTGAAATTGAAATGTTCTGGACCTCACTATACAGACATAGGAATGCCCTTTTATTCTGTGTGCTTTTAAATAATTCCTCAAAAAACTGTCAGCTTGTGCTTTAAACTTGGACACAACAAATACTTCAATTAAATGTTTCAAAAGTCATTAAAATAAACTCAATTCCTATTAAGATATTATGTAAAATACATTCCTAATAAGAAATACTAAATTCTGGCCTTCATGTTTTGTTTTGGAAATACCAATACTGCAGATTTTTAATTTTCCTTTTTCTGTACAGGACTTCTTAACTAGATGATTACCAGTTGTATTTTTCATTCAGGATTACTATGATGTAGTAATAAATAGCTGCCAAAAAATATTCCTGTTAATTTCACATGGTTTAAAATCTATTATAACTACTATCGAGCTATTATGTGCCTGGAAGCTCCAACTTTAAATCAGACAAATCTACTAATGAAATATCTTTTTCTAGGTGTCAGGACTTAAGACCACCTGAGGTTTTAGATTTGGCCACAGAGAAAAATATCACCATATGCATTTTGATTTTGCTAATTTGTTACATTAATTCTTTTCTCTGCAAATTTCTCATAGAATTAACCTTTATTCTTTAAGAAAATATGTAAATAAGCTTAAGATTATTTTGCATGAATTACAATTGAAATCAAATCCACCTCAATTTTCTTACAGTTGGCAAATATTTGCAGATATTCTTTTCTAGTACTACTTGTACTAGTATTATAGGATAGTATAAGGTAAGATACCCGATCAAAGTTTTATTGTCTGGGGAAAAAAAAAAAGGTAGTTGAGGTAGTTGGGGTAGTTGGACCAATTCTCACACTTTAACACATAAATGAAAACCAGAGGCAAAAGAACAGCATGGAGTAGATTCATCTAAGGAATAAGAAGGACCAAAATTAATATACAGCCTTTAAACAAAAGTTTTAGAGTTTTGACTGACTACCACTGATTAGTTTGACATGCTGTTGTGGGGAAGAGCACATAACATGGTGTGTTACATGGGAGCCAGGCATTGCTGATGCCAGCCTCCTGATGCAGAGGACCTGGCTGCACTCTAGTACAGTCACTCATGATCTGTTAAGTATTTCTAGGCTCTCAAATAACTGTGTGAAGTTCCTTTTCAAAGGACTTGGCCTTTGAAAAACTTTACATACACTAGATTCTTCTGCTGAAAAAAGTATTTTGTGATCTAGTGGGCAGGATGTGCATAAGGAGTAGGAGTAAACATATCACCAGACAACAGAATATGTATGCTGAAATGTCATCTACTGGTTATCTGCTTGGTCACCTGAAGGATACAAGTGACTTGCTCTTGTTGGGACAGAAACAGAACTATATTTTACATATAATAGCATCGGCTATTGCTGCTCAGACTTTGTCCTCACCACATCAAGACTCCAACTTAATTTATATACCATTGTTTGAGTTGATTGTACTACATGAATTAGGTAGCTTTGTTTGCCATAATGCTCTATTCAGACATCTGATTGTAGAGTTCAACACTCAAAGAAGTTGATGCATATTAGCATCTACTAATGAAACTAATTATTAGCATCTACCCTGAAACACACTAGTGAATGCAGATGCGGTTTTGCTTGGTAGTTCTGATACTTAATATTCATAGAAGTATTTTTCACTTGTGCTAAAGGCCAGAAGGGAGCATTATGTCATCTACTCTGACCTTATGTATGATATCTGCCATTGAATTTCACCCAGTTGATGCCAACAATTTATTTTATAAAAGGACATTTGGTCTTGTACCAAAAATCAACAGTTAGATTCTGTCTCTTTCCATCAGTTTGAGTTAGTGCACAAACATCCGTCTTTTAAAAAATTCATGTCCTCTTTCTACCTTGACTGTGTCTGGATTCTAGTTATTATGGTTTATTAAAGCTTTTCTTTGCTGAAGTAGAAAGGTCTTTAATGCCAGGTATCTGCTGCTCAAGGAAATACTTATGCATGTTATCAAGCCACCCTTCAATCTTCTTTTTGACATGCTAAACAGATTAAGTTTTCAAGTCTCTTCCTCTAAGGCATTTTCTCAGCACTCAGTGATTTTTGATTCTTTTCTCTGCCTTCTCCAATTTGTTAAACATGAACAGCAGCAGTATTCCAACAATGCTGCCAGCCACATCACCCTAAGAGGTTAAGTCCCCACTTCTTTGTTTACAGCCAAGGATCAGGTTACACTGTGGTTACTGTGAACTGGTTTTCTCTTGTAAAACCATTCAGGTTTCACCTGTCCATGACCAAGGACTGAAATTATTTTTTATAGATGTATAAAACATGATCTTCTTGAATATCTTAAGCCTGCTATGCAATCTAAGTGACTCAACAAGATCAGTGATAATAAGAGATAATAAAAAAGCAGTCTGCAAGTTTTGTCAGCAGTATGTCTAAAGAGTTTTTTTGTGCTAGAACAGTAATAAAAATGTTCAATAGTAACATTCAGCTGCTCTCAGCAGAGCACCACCAGAAGCACCCTGATTTGATGAGTGTTTATTAACAGATATTCTGATATGAAATGTAGCTGTTCTAGATCTACTTTGTTAAAGCTACTTAATATTAAACATGTAGTTGTACGAAAAAGAAACCTGCCAAAAGACCAAATTTATTAGATTTACAGTTACTTTTATTTACCTAAAACAATTTCATCAAAAGCTGAATATAATCCATGTGGATACATAAAATCCCCAATAATTTAAAAACCCCAAAGATTTTGATGAATTTTGAAACTGCTGTCATTGTTACTTGCCTTGATTTCACTAGGATGTTTAGACTAGAATGCAGGCTCCTCTAGGCCCTAGATCAAATTCTCAACTACAACTTTGCATGTAGGTAATACACGTGGTGTGAATCCAAATGTTACTGTGTGGTCACTGACACTAAGATTACACTTGGTTGGCATAGTGGCATTTGCACTTCAAAGTATTACAGAAAGCCGGAATAGCAATTCTTCCTCACTGTAAGTTTCACTAACCACATGAGCAAAGCATCCATGCAGCTGCCTGGATGTTATGGTTTAACCAGGATATTGACCTTTGGAAGTAAGTGACAGCAGTCATCAGCTGATGTGCAACAGGAATCACAGAAAAAAAAAAAGAAAAATGAACTGGGAAAATAAAAATATCTCCGTTATTAGCAACCTAACTCACAGGTGAAGAACATATTTGCAGAGACCACAGAAGTTTGCCATTTTTCTGATCACTTATAACTTCCTAAGCAGACTAGTGGACTTTGCTCTCTGAAAACAAGAAATTGACAACCAGGAAGCAAATCTAAGCATAGCAATTAGGAGTTGAAAACTAAACAAAAGTAAGTGAGGAGAAAACCTTACAGAGTAGAAGTTTTACACTATCTGGAAGTCTGATCTCAGGGGTCAATGGGTCAAATAGGAATTTGTGCAATATTTGTTGCAAGTAACTTAGCAAGTATCATGTACAGACTACAGTCTAACACAAAAGATTTAAAATACATTGTCACATATGGTAAAACAAACTAACTAAAAACCAAACCAACCAAACAAAACAAGCAATAAACAAACAAAAAATCATTCATCTTTAATCACCTGCAAGAATAAAAAATAAGCATAGTAAAAGTAATTCCTAAGTGGGAATTCCTATGTGCGGCTAATCAACTGAGATCATGTGAGGGAGGATTTGTATCCAGCATTGAAAGGCATCTAAAAGTGCTGCCTTTCTGAAGACACTAGTAAGTATTGCCCAAGTTGCTGCTAGAGAGAAGCACTCACATGTTAGTTTTTTCTTGCATGTACATTTTGACTTGTTAATGGTCAGATTTTTTACTTAATTAGAGAGTAATTTAAGACTAAGAGAATATTACTCTGTCTAAAGAAAAAGAGAAATACAGCATTCAAATCTGGTAGTCTTTAAGATCAGTCTTTTACCTTGCTCCACAAACCAGCAAGCATGAGAACGACACTTTTAAAGGCTGTTTCTCAATCTGGCCATCCAACTGCATGTATCATGGTAAATTACTGAGACTTCGTAAGTAATATGTCAAAGTTACTTGTCAAAAGTAGTAAGATCATAGGTACCCTTGTTCCTTCCCACTAAAGAGCCTAAACTACCCAGCTGAACCTGAGGGTTCAGGCAGAAACTACAGTCTTTCCAAAGCAAGTAAGAGCTTATTGTATTTTTAATAATGAAAGAAAAAATGTGAGTCTAGTACAAATATTGCGTAGGTGGAAGAATTTTCCAGAACATACAATCAGTGGCATTATTGACTCTATCTTTCAGGAGTGCCATGGGTGAAGGCAAAAAGGTGGAAGGAAGATGAATTTGTACACTCAACAGAGCATAACATGTAAAGTACCCACAGCTTTATTTAAGCCAAGACTATTCAGCAGCATATAGGAGACTTCAAACTCGGAAAATAGACTCTGAAATCTGCACTAACCATATGTTAAGGGAATTAAAAACCCAAGTCTCCAGCTTTCTCTTAAATAACTGTTTTCTGGTATTGCTGATACCATATTCTGTGACTTGCGGTAGAGGGTTATAACTGTAGCAGACACATCATAGTTAAATAGAAACAGGTGATTTTGGTATTGCAGCCTTAATTGCCATGACCCTGAAATTGTTTTCCCAGAATCTTAGGAGACTGTCAGACTACAAGTTTAGGATGCTTACATCCCACAGAACTGCCATAAAGACAGTTGGAGTAACTTCACATGTTCCACAGGAAATACTGTCATTTCTTTTGACTTAAAGATTATATTTTTACATGTTAAAGGTAGTGCTGCAGTTCAAAAGTTGCAGATATTATTCTATATTTTAGTAGTCATAAGCACAGAATTCTAAGTGAAATATGGCAGGCACACTGGTCTTGAAGGTCAGTTATCTATAGCAGCAGAGGGAAGATATGTTGGCAAACAGAACCATCTCCTCCTCAACCTGCATCACACCTCAGGTGTGACACCATCACAAATACACTCTTCATTTTAAGGCAGGCATAACAATGATAGGGCTTCAAGAATGAATGGTTTGAGACTGACTTACTCAAAAGTGAAATAATGTGCAACATGCATGCCACAGATATTATGCCAGCATAATTAAATTGGAAAACGTAATTAATCTAGCATCTCAAGTAAATTTGTGTGGATAATTTTCATTTACACCTGTCCAATTTCAATGTAACAACAGCCTACTAAATAGGGATGGTAAACAATTTGTCCTTTGCATTGGTTTAAAAGTCTTTACAAGGTGCTGTCAGTGGAGAACTAGGTGCACAAATTTACTTCAGTGTCCTTTCATGCTGCTGCTAATTCATCTATGACAGGTATGATTCACTGAAATATTTGTGGAGAGCAAATACCTCAGAGGGGGTTTAGTCCAGATCATCAGAGATGTATACATGAACTTTAATGAATGTGGTGGAGCATGGTGCTTTACTTACATTGTCTGCAATCTAAAGACAAGACTGGGATGAAGACCTTGAAATTTAAATACTTTAAGTGTTTAAAAATTTATGTGCCTTTAATTACACACATCAAGTAAGTTAATTCCTCGTATGGCTAAGAACAAAATAGTTGGTTTAGAGAGAAATAAATACATACAATCTTTCATATGTATCCACTATGGGAGGGACACGCTCTAACAAATGAGGATATTCATAATTTTTTATTATGCTTTATGCATACTCCCAGCTTTGCAAAAGGCTTCCTAATTAATTTTCTAGCATATGGAGGTATTTCTCCCAGTCTTTAACTTTCTAAGGGACTGCAGTTTTGTTGTTGTTGTTGGGAAAGGACTTGAAGTTCACTGCAATTATCTTTCAGATCCCTTATGTGTTATAACTTTCCTACTATTTCCAGAACAGAAACCATGTAATTACTGACAGTTAAAACTTGAAAAAGCGGGTCAAACCAATTTCTTAAAAGAAAACCAGAGCAGGTAAGAGTGTGAGAGTTAGGTTGGGTATGTCAGATATGCTCAAATCAAATCAATTCCAAGCTGCTTCTCAGGAAGGTGTCTGTTACCCACTCTACAGAACAGAGGTAATGAAAAGCAAATGCTCTCTCCCATTGAAGCAGAACGTGGAGTTGAAGCACTCAGCTTACAAGAAAAACCTTGATAATGATTTCAGGTGAGACCCTATCTGAATTCAGCTTTCTCAGTCTTTTCAAACTTGCCATGCAAATAGATAGTACAGTTCAGCATACTGAGCTTGGGGTTTTTTAAGTGAGATATAATTATAATATAAGCATATGAAAATAAAACTGAAAATTGTGAAATAACCAATGCAGTTCCACTATTCTGCAGACAAAATAAACTTTGGGTATCAGTTTCCACATTTCAGGACAACTTTTAGTTACACTAGTACAATTGCCAGTATTCCCTAGGACATCACTCCTTTTACAGTTTATTTATAAGATCTGTTATTTGTACAGACCTTCTAACTTCTTGTTCTGTCAACAGCACACCCTTCTTTTGACTGATGGGTCATTAAGGTTTGTACTCATATATATATATATATATATGTATGTGTGTGTGTGTGTTGGAAATAGAAGTAGTATCAGCCAAGTAGCCAAGGTCTCTGCCCAACTGTCCTCATGTTTTCTAAGGCAAACCCATTTTACCTGTTTACAATAGGACTGCAACTATCTCTGGACAGAAGCATGCTTGAAACTCAGCTACTGAATAATGTGGGTAAGGCTTTAAAATGAAAGTACCTTGCTTTAAAAAGCCCTCTTGGCTTATACCTGGTTGGATGTAGTAGGTCTGGTGTGAAGTGTATGTTCAGGCCCATGCTTAGAAATATAGTGTCACGTATTCACTGCAGGAACATTTTAGTAGTTTTACCCTGAACGGTTTCTTTCATAGCTATTCTTGTTGTCATCTTTTTTGTCTTATATTTTTTGTTCATAATGATAAACTTGTAAGCTCTTCTGAATGGTAATCCCCTGTTAGCTCTGCAGCTTCAATGTTAATCTCTTGTTAGCTTTGCTGCTTGTATTCCTGAAGCTGATTTGCATTTCCTAATCCAGAGCTGAATCTCTTTGCTCTGGGTACTTACTTTTATATGGATATATATTAAATAATTAGCTGAAAGATCCTCCCCATACAACTTAACACAGATTGAAGACACTTTATCTAAGCTAATGTTCATAGCCAAGTATGTTTTTTTCTGATTTATCTTTTCATCTGAGAACAGACAAACCATATATTTATGACACAAAACAGTAAGGTAATCAGGACTGGACTTGTGAGAATCTTCCTTTCCCTGGGATCCTCTGAAGGCACAGATCTGCTGTCTTCATTATACTGTAGACATTCAAGCACCCAGAAAAAAAAGGATGTGACCATTGCACTTGACCCTTCAGTTTATGTGGTTGCAAACAGACAGTAACAAACTGAAGCAGCTCTGCTTTGTGTAGCTAAACCATGAGTGCCCAAGATGTCAAGCATTTCCATCTCCTATGCTTCACATGCCAGTGACCGTAACAATAGGAGTTCTGTTGTATTAGGAACACTACAAAGACTGCATGAAGTCTCAGAAGTCAGATACAGTTCATTTTCACAAATGTGTATTTTGTTTCTGAGAATCCTGGCAACATAACTCCAAGTCATCTACTCCACAAGATAAATTACACATATTTATCACAATATATTTAGCATAGGTCCATAAAACATAACAGTGGCTGTACTCAGAGTGTGTAGCCTAGTATTTGAAGAGTGAGCAGTAGTAGATGATCAGGAAAGAGTATGAAAATGGAGTACAAAGATTGTTTCTAGCTTCTTTGAGATTAACATACTGTCATTTGAATTAATCGTTGAGAGAAATAGCCATTTTCTGCCTTTTCTATGACTGTCCTGCAGGTTAAGAATCCCAGTTCCCTGTATGGAAGTTGTTTCATACCTTTGATTATTCTGGTTGCAGTTCTGGTGAACATTTTTAAAGCTCCTTTCTGTCCTTTTGGAGCACTTGTTCAGTACCAAATTTTTCATTCCTAGTTTAGCACGCTCTCCAAAGTGAACAGAGAATCAAACTGTCATCAAGCTTGCGTAACTAAATATGAGAAATCTCACTAATACCACAGTTCTTATTTTTACCTATACTAAGGATTTACCAGTTTAACACAGCATTGTTCCTTAGTCACATTTAATTTTGAACAAGAGCTATGAAACAACCACTCCATATTCTCATTTGTAAGTGTATGCAATGAGTGATTCTAAGCTACATATAAAAATAAATAAAAATAAATATATAAATAATAAAAAAAAATATATAAATAAATAAATAAATAAAAATAAATTTAAATAAATGCGGTCAGAGAAGATATTACTTTCACCAACTGGCTTCCATAAAAAGGACATATTTACAAAAAAATAGCATTATATTGGGCTTGCATGGCAAGGTTTTTGTAGCATGGGGTATAGGGGGTGGGGTGCAAGACCCCAGAAAACCTTGCTCGACAACACTCAAAAGGGCTTATGGTTTTTCACATACTCTGAGTTAGATGCAGGATATTCTCAAGAGTCCAAAACCTCACAAAACTTTACTAGCACTTCAGAAAATCAGAGAATTTTGGCAAAAGTTTAGAGCAGCATTCAATCCACATAAAACACTTCGCAAAACATTAAGTTAGCCTACTCAACTCAGCAAACTCCAAGCCCATCCAATTTTAAGTTACTCAAAACTCCAAGGACAGGAAATTAGAAGAAGAAAGAGAGACGAGATATAGAAAAGAACAAGTATAGCTACCACCCCTGATTCCAGCAGTGCTCAGCTGAAAGAAATTCCAAGAGGAGGTCAAGACATATACACCCCTCATGCTTTGGTTTAAGTACCCTTTGGCTTTCCTGGGCCCTTCCCCCAGGTGGGACTTCCAGTCACTTAGGAGCTGGGTCAGGGGCTCCAGGGGCAGATGTGGAGTATGGCCTCTGGTGTGTCAGGGATTGGTGGCACTTGTGGGGCTGGGATACAAGCCCCAGGGAGGGGTGTGATGTATGGAGTAGGGCACCACTGCACCAAACACAAGGCTCAACCTGTCCCTTTTCCCCACACATGCACACGAAACATTTTGAGCTAGCAATACTTCTAGTCTCTCACAGGGGGGACTACAGAAGTAACCTCTGTGAGAAGCTGCCAGAAGCTTCCTTATGTCCAACAGAGCCAATTCCAGCTGATTCCAAGGTGGACCTGCCACTGATCAAGGCTCAGCCCAGTAGTGACAGTGGTAGCACCTCTGGGATAATGCATTTAAGAAGGGGGAAAATTGAACAAGAGCAACTCCAGCCCAAGAAGAAACGAGTGGCAGAAACAGCCCTGCAGACATCAAGATCAGTAAAGAAGGATGGGGAGGAGATGCTCCAGGCACTGGAGCAGAGATTTCACTGCAGCCCATAGTGAAGACTGTGGTGAAGATCCAGCTGTGTCCTTGCAGCCCATGGAGCTCCACAGTGGAGCAGAGATCCAACTGCAGCCCCTGAAGGACCCCATGCCAGAGCAGGTGAATGTCCAAAGGAGCAAGATCCTGGCAGGACCTGTGGACCCATGGAGAGAGGAGCCTGTACTGGAGTAGGTCAGCTGGCAGGAATTTGTGACCACGTGGGAAGGACCAACACTGGAGCTGTTTGTGAAGAACTGCAGCCCATGGGAAGGATTCAGGTTGGAGAAGTTGGTGGAAGACTGTCTCCTGTGGGAAGGACTCCATGCTGAAGCAGGGAAATATTGTGAAGAATCCTCCTCCTGGGGAGGAAGGAGCTGCATATCATCTATGACTGCAGCTCCCATTCCCTTTCCCATTCTGGGAGGGAAAAGGCAGAGAATTTGGGAGTGAAGTTGAGCCCAGGAAGAAGGGAGGGGTGGCGGGGAAGCTGTTTTAAGAGCTGGTTTTATTTCTCATTACCATGCTCTGATTTGATTGATAATAAATTGAACTAATTTCCCTAAGTTTAGTCTGCTTTGCCTATGATGGTAACTGGTGAACAACCTCTTCCTGTGAGAGGAAGACCCTTATCTTTACCTATGAGCCATTTGCTGCAGCAGGGGAGGGGAATGACGGTGACTTTAGCGGACATCTGGCATCCAGCCAAGACCAACCAACCACAAGTTTAAAATGTTTTACATTTGCAGTCTGGATATGTTCTTACACTACAATGCTGATTTGTCTTTTCAAAGAAAATTGTCCAAAAATGTCAGCAAACACTGACACATCTCATGATACTTGAGGTAGTAACAATAGAGTAACATAGAAAGCAGATTGTTTATTGGACTAGCTATAAATTACACTTTTTATATTTTTATGTGTACTAGAAAATATAGTACGGGGGAGAATATAATTTGTGGTGATTAGATTAATTAGACCACTGGGATTAATTTTTCAAGAGATTCTATCCTTTTCATGCTTATAACCCTAAATTGTGATTAAGCCTATATATTCTATATATATATATATTTTTCAAGTTTATAACCCTAATTGTGATATTAATACAGAGCTAAAGAACCCTTGCATTTCATATTTTTGAATGCCCCCTATTTGGAAGAGATGATTCAATCTAAGATTCCCGTTGAAATGCTTAATAAAGAATGCAAATTTTTTTTATTTGCTGTGATAATGGTAAAACAAGCATGACATGACAGTTACCTTAAGTTCAGTCAGGAAACAAAGAATTAGTTTATTGTTTAAAAATTAAGCATAAGTCCTTGCTTATATAGCAAAAGGTTATTGCAACACTATTCTGCAATGCTATATTTTTGCTGATTGATTTGTTTCACAGTGTATAGTGATACACTCATCTGCTGACATGACACTCATCTTTTAATTAAATTGTTAAAGAATGATAGAGTATACCTGCTTGTATGAATACTGTTTGTATTTTACTAATTCCAGTCTGCTTCTAAAACCTTAGATGTCAAAGTTGGTTTGAAGCCTGTGAACATTTAAAGAATAATGTCTTTTCGGGGTGTTAATCCCAACACACCTTTTCTGCAGCTACAGTTTTCTTCTTATACTCTGTCTAGATGCTAAATATTTATGCAAATCATAAATATTTCTATATAGGCAGAAATAAGGAATATAGTTATTTTTGTACAGGCACATGTTCTCAGCCATATTTGTTTCATTCAGGTAGTTTTATCTATTGTGTCCTGGGTTAGTTATATATTCTATTACCACCCACAAAAAGCTGGATAAATTTCATAATTACACACCTGGGACTCCTTATCTCAACTGAGATAAGCACTCCAGCCGACAGCAAGCACCACCCACCCTGGTTATCTGATCTCAGGTAATGGCCCATTAGCACCACCCAGCCTGACTAATTAGCCTGAACCCCATCGGAGGACCCTGGATCATCTCTGAGAACCCTGGGGAGCATCTCGGAGAACCCCAGGGCTCATCCAAGCTCATTACCGAAGTAACCAATAGAACATTGGGAAGATCTTCTGCCATTGTGAAAGCCTCCGCCCCTGGGGGAGGTGCCAGCCAAGAAACACAGCATAAAACAAGGGGTTTGGATCAGAGAAGGGCACCCTCGACTCGACGGGACTCTGCTCTCGAGACTCCACTCTCGGCGGGACACTCAGCTTGACTCAACTGGACCTCACTCCTCAGAACTGGATTCAGCTACTCCACTCCTCGGAATTGGACTCAGCTACTCCACTCCACCACCGGGACTGGGCTACCAGGCCTTCCTGCAGGACCAGTGCCTAACTGGACTGCACAGCTACCACCCTGACCGACAGGGTGCCAGGTTGTATTCAGACTCTGTCAGTGGTTTCCTTTTTTTTGTACTATTGCATTTATTTTACTTTATCCTATTAAATTGTATTTCTGACTTGAAGTCTCTCACTGGTTTGCTTCCAAACCCTCACATATTTATATCAAACAATCACAGTGTAAACAGTAAATATGGAACCCTTTAGTTTTGTCTGTACTAATTTTATCATGGAGAGAAATGTCTAGAACTTAAGCATACTGATTGTCTAGGACTCGTAATCACACACAAATCCCCTCAAGTCTTTCTATCTTACTGCTCTCTAAAGTACCTGAAAGGCAGTTGTGGAGAGGTGGATGTCAGTCACTTCTCCAAAGTAACAAGCAATGCGACAAAGGGAAATGGCCTCAATTTGTGCCAGCGGAGGTTTAGGTTTGATATTAGGCAAAATTTCTTCACTGAAAGCGTTGTCAAGCACTGGAACAGGCTGCCCAGGAAAGTGCTTGAGTCACTATCCCTGGAGTTATTTAAAAGATTTGTAGATATGGCACTTAGGCACATGGTTTAGTGGTGTTTAGTGATGCGTTTAGCAGTAGCAGGTTCATGGTTGGACTCTATGATCATAAAGGTCTTTTCCAATGTAAATGGTTCTATAATTCTGTAATTATTTGATTGACTGAGTTTTGAGAAATGAAGGAATAGAAATTGTTCCTTCCCGCAGTTCTGTTTGTTCTAGATCATCTGAATAAAATTTGTTTTATCACTGATTCTGTCCTCCAGATTCCATCTGTACGACAGTACATATAAATTTAAATAGCCTGGCAACCAATTCTAAGCGGTACTAGTGAACAAACATATCTAAGATTTGTAGAGTGAGGCAAATTTTAGGAAATTATGGCTACAAACTGAGTGAAACAAAACAAGTCTGACATCTCTTGCTTGATCAACATTTTTTACTTGTTTCTGATTACACTTGTGTCAAGAACAATCTGTTTTGACATAATATTTCAGACAGTTTTTGTAAATAGAATCAAGCAAGTAATTTTGCTTTTCATAAATGTCCTTGAGCTGAAAGACATAATTTCAGCTTTACTGTTGACTTTTTCTTAAGGAGCAGATTATTTCACTGTTTGAATATTAAGAGCTTTGAAAAGAAAACTTAAAATATCCATTAATGAAACAACACAAAACGAAACTCAAGGCAACCCATTGTATTATAATATTACATAGATTATGAATGCAAAGAATACTCCTGAAAACATGTTTTCAAATATCTGGAAGAGACCACCGAATTTCACTTGTTCGCTCTGGAAATAAGCTGTAACTTTGGACTACACTGTATGTGTAAGAATGGCATTCAGTCTTGATTTCAAGTGATCGGGAATATCTAGAGTAGCTTTTGAACAGCACAGTTCTAGTATTGTGGATATTTTGCACTTTACTTGGAATGAACCTAACTTCATGTTTCTATGTCTTTTTCATATATGTTGAAGAGCTATTGTCAAATTCTTTTCTCTACACGTATACCTGTTAACTCTAATCATGTTATGCTGTACTCATTTTTTCAATTAAATAATTTGAACTTCTTCAGTCTTTACTGTAAGGTAAGTTAGAACTCACATTAATCTCTTAAATAATTAACTTTTCTACATTATTCTGGTTTTAATTGCATTTCATGAAGT
Source organism: Ptilonorhynchus violaceus (assembly GCA_013397565.1). Taxonomy (NCBI): domain Eukaryota; kingdom Metazoa; phylum Chordata; class Aves; order Passeriformes; family Ptilonorhynchidae; genus Ptilonorhynchus; species Ptilonorhynchus violaceus. The sequence goes on along the minus strand of VZRJ01002139.1, from coordinate 99,732 downwards.
GAAGGTACTATATATAGATAAAATATTCCAGTATGGTCTCACTAGCTGCTATAGAGAAGCCGTAGTAGTCTTTTAATTCAATTTTATCTCTTTGCTTATGCATAGAAGCATTGTGTTAGAGAACTGCCACATGGCTACTTCATGGCAATGGGAGGTCATATTATATGAGTTACTAACATAACCCCTAGGTCAAATGTAATTGCTGTTTTTCCATCCTGTAACTGTTCTCTACATTTTTTTTTTTAATAAATTAAATTCTCTTTGGTTTTCATTTGCTGTTATTAGAAGGTGGTACCCAAGTTTAATAAATTAATGTAAATTACATTATTTTAACAAGAGGATACAGAATGGATCTGCAAAAGGACATGGATTTCCTCCCATGTTGTGAAGCCGATTGCATTAGTGGCAGCTGTTGTAACAAAACTCCCAAAACTAAGAAGCCATTAAATACCACATCTGGCAGACTTTGCTTTGCAAGCAATTGAACTCTGCTTTGGCACTGGTCTTACCATAATAGCATGAGGTATTGGGTCACAGCACTATAGGTAACAGCTGAATCATGATGTAGGGTATGTGTGTGATGTTGATAATATGCTGTTTGAGAGGGATGGTTTAGGGTTTCCTCCAAGAGGTTGGAGAGTTTATTATAGCTGAATGGGGAAAGGGTGAGGTGGCAGGTGGTCTTTGCCTGCTATTTGTGAGAGAGGTGATTTATGACTGGCAAAAGTGGTCCTTAAAGCTCTCATACACAGTTTATGGAGGCATGTCAGTCCTTGTCTCAGGTGGGGCAGTACTGGTTAATATTAGGAAGTTCAGAAGATGAATTTGCAGGTTGGCAGTTCATATGGGTACTATAATTATTATTTCTTAAGATATTATCCCAAGCCATATTAGGGAAACAGAAGGATTGTAAAAAAGTTTCCCATCGGTCCCAGGTCTTCACAGAGTAGGAGGGGAAGGAAGGCTGTTCTCACTGCCTCTAGGTTTCCGATACCTTATTCCCTCTCTTTTCTCTAATACGGCTGTATAGGTAGGCTTTAAGATACATGCAAATTAAATGTTAAAAATTTATGTAAATGTAAGGGAGAAGACTAATTATGATAGTTTGAAAAATTTGCTCAGTAGAGAAAACCTGTTTTTCTTAGTACGAGTACTAAATAGTTTGTAGCATTCAAAGAACACTAAAATTATTTCAGAATGATAAAAATGCTAGTGGGAGGCATTCATAGCCTGTAAACTGAACTGCCATCCCAACAGTACAATTTACTAGTCTTCCCATTTGGAGAATCTCTCCTGATGACTTTCAGGAGGCTGACAAAACTCTGTCTCCAGTGGAATTGATGAGGGATTTCTTTTTTAGGAAATAAATAGTTATCAGCAAAAATCTCTCTCCTATAAAATATAAACTAGCACATGTACCAGTGCTATGAAATATGTGATCTTTCAGGAACATTAGTATTAAAAGTAAAAATAGTTGGGAAGCTATGAAATTCAGTGTCATTTTCTATCCATAATAAGTTAAAATTGCTTTCTGTGAGGAATAAATATCCACAGTGATGCACAAGAAGTTGTTAAGAAAATTATAATATTTTACTCTGATTATTATAGATCGTTAAAATATTTCCATTACCTTTGCTTAATATCAAATGTTTAAAAGTATCCTCATATGCTTGATGAATAGCATAATTTACATATTTATGTTTTTGCTTACTCTAATAAGTAAAATATTTAAGATAGTTAAACTTACAAAATCCTTTTCCTCTGAAAATGTCATATGCAAAAAGCTTCAATATGCATGACTATTTTTGTTATGCTAGAGAAACACACTTTAGGTTAACGTGCTTAGTATTGGTCTTACTAGAACCATTTTATTTTTCTAGATCATAGGGAGAGCTGTTGAAAGTGAGGACTTACTGTTTTAACTAAACTTATTGTTTTGGTTAAAACAATAAACAGCACAGATAAGTTTTTCACACAGCAGAATCTTCTGCTTCCTCTTTGAAGAACTTTCTTTTTCACCCTGGGGTCTTAAAGAAGTTCATACATTGCCCATCCATTCATGGTCTAGCCAGCTCTTACAAACTGAATGTAGGGCCCTTTATCATATTTTAATTAATTGCACACTCTCTAAAGTAAATTTCACCTTTTATACTCACATGAAAAAAATTCTGAAAGTGATGAATACTTAAAAGGGACAATTAAAATTTTGTGTGCTATCAGCATTCACCTAAGAGTATGCTTGGGTAAATGCACATTAATTCTCTCTTAATATCATTCCTTAAGAGATTGTTTAGAATTTAAGTGATGCTATTGCAGTTGACTAACTCTTTAATGGCTTATTTAAAGAGACTAACTGGTTTTCTTATTTTCATTTTGTATTCTTGTCACCTTTAGTGATTAAAAATAGTTTTGACCATCCATAGTAAACTAAACAATATTCAGTAATCCTTAAATTATATTCTTTTGACTAATAAAACATTATTTCTTCCATGAAAAGTACACAATGTGAACAGGTGTTTCACAGAAATATTTTGTATCTTCATTTAAACAGCATTTCAATACTCTATAACAATTATTATTGGAACAGATAAAACCTTATTTTGTACAAGAAAAAGACTCATTATTGATGGAGAAATGATTTATATTTGTCTTAACTTTCCTAGAGAAGAAATAACTAGCATTCTCTAAGGGGTCGTTTTTATTTAAACCTTTCCACAGGGAGACATGTAAGAGAGTGTTACTGAAATAACTACTCTTGCTGCTTGACTTGGGATTTTTTCCATACTCATCTCTTTTTGTTTGTCAATGAAATATTCATACCCAACACTACTAAGTATTTTACATGTCCTGAATTTTGATGGTCCTCAAGGCAGTAAAAAATGGCCTGCACCAGAACCTTAAATTAGCATCCACATGGCAGCAATTGAGACAATGATTGAAACTGGGATGATAATTTTTAGTACTATAAATTTCTTAGAAATTTTGTGCACTTTGTCCCCCAGCATATTCCTGTCTTCCTTGTAAGTACTATACCAACTATACATTTATCGTTGCATTTCCAGAAATAAAAATCCAGACTTTGTGTGCCAAGATAAAGCTCCTACTCTTGGCAGCCATTAGGAAATGCAAGTTTCAGGGTTTTCAGGGAAGTAATTGTAGTAACTGTACTTCAAAATGCAGACTGCTTTTCATTCATTCATTCACCCAAAATATTAAATTTATTAATTACATTTTTGTGAATGGTATTAATTTGCCTCGTCTTTGACCAACCAACAGTTCAATGTCTACTCTGAAAAAAGCTGTCTATACTGTCAGCTAAAATAAGTGCTCTCAAAGTGTGATTCCCCTGATCCCCCCAAAAATTGTCTAAACAAGCTGGTATCCATGAAAAGTGTAGAAAAATTTAACTCAAACAGAGTTAGGTGACATGAATCCACCCTATATCCCCAACAGAGATCACTCTGACATTCATGTCATGCCTGTTGGTCTTCAAAAAACATTTCGACAATGGACTTAGAAACTTTTAGATTGCTCTTGCGTAGACTCAGGAGTTGGAATCAGTGATCCTCATTGTTCCCTTCCAATTCAGGATATTCTATAATTAATATCAAACACTTACGTTGGTCTTGATTCTGGAGTGAGGTATAAAAATGTATGAGCAATTTTGCACCCTTTTTTTATAATCAATTGCCAACTTTAAGTTTTCATAGATAATAGCACAGCTGTTGAGAGGGGACTGGGTTACAGTGACACTCTTTTAAGACTTACATGCGACCATTGGCATAGTTTTTAAGTTTTACCCACTATTATTTGCTAGCAATGGAAAATTTCAAAAAGCTTTTTAGCCCAGAGGTTCATGAGCAAGAACTGGACAGATAACCCAAAAGTCAAATATACAATTTCACTATCCTTCTCTCCAATTTCAGCTACTGAATATGCAAATATCTTAAAGACACAATAAAATATAAATTTTAAATTAATTGGACAATTGTATAAATTTGCAGGTATTACAGTTAAAAACTTTATTAATTATTTGCAAATTATTTTGCTGTTAATTGGGGAACTGAAATATTTTTCTAAATGTTTTCATTTTTGCTTTCCCAACTCAAGCATTCCATGATCCAATAATGCTGATGTATGTACGTAACTTTTCTTTAAGGTTAAATGTATTTCTGTGGTATTACAGATGACACACGACTGCTTACAGACAAAGTAACTTTTAGGATAGTGTAGCCAAAACTGCCAAACCAAAACAAGGTTTGTAACAAGGCTAAGAAACTAATCTGAACCAAAATCCACTAAAAATACAACCATGAAACCAAAGATCTGATCATATATTTATTCATAATACTACATTTTTTTCCTAAATTAGTCTTTAGGTACACACATGCACAGAGAAAAAGAGAGGTCCTCTGCACTGATAATTTCTTGATAGATAAAAGCTCTGTCTGCTTAAAAATTTTTATTGCATTGTGGAGGTGGCTGACCCCGCAGCAGAATGGGCCAGCCACATAAGGGACCAAGGAGCCAGTGGGCTAGAGAGCCCTGGTGTTAAAAGGCTCTGAGGTCAGGCTCTGAAGTCTCCCCCTTGGTTGTAATAATGAGGAAGGTCTATCCCTTTCAGGTCCTGTCACGGTACATTCCCCTGTTTAGTTAGTCTGTCAGTCTGTGTTCTGTATATGGTTATGTTCTGGAAAGTTGTCCCTCACTTGATGCCCCATTGGCTTTGTTCCCCTGCTCCTCCCCTCACCTACCCATATTGGTTTGTGTATTGATACCCCGCCTTTTCTCCTCCCCCTAACCCTAATGTGATTGGCCCACAGTGTTCCCTCTACCCCTGTTTGGTTTGGTATATAATCCTGTGTCACCCTGTGCTTTTGGCTCTCCTTCCCTGACCCTCCAAGAGTTAAACACCTTCTGTGGAATATCATAAGGAGAGTCCACCTCCAACTCTTTATGCCCGTCTTATGGCGTCGACTGTGCAACTGCCTGCGCAACCATCTGCGCTGGTGGGATTAGCGGGTGTACGTGTGGTGGCTTCATGGCCCCCCTTGGAGTTACCAGCTGCAGGTGGTAGCCTGCACCCAGGATAGCAAGGCTCAGGGAGCCTTGGAACCTGCGAGGGACTCCAGGGAAGACACGGCACTGTACCTTTCCCACTGACTATCGCACACCGCACCGAGGTACTGCTGGACAAGCGTGAGGCTTCTGGAAAGGTTGCAGCCACTGACCATCTAGCTGGGTGAGGCCATGCTGCATCATTGCATGTACTAATTTACCAGCGCTTGTTAACAAGGGTCAGGATCCCTAACCAGAGCTACATTTGTTTTAACAATATAGGGGCAGAATTAGGCAAATCAGTAGCATAATCTGAGCTTTGGCCCTGCTCTCAAATGTAAGAACATGTATTACTGACATAGATTTACATACATCTAAGAATAAGTTTAGATCTTTAAATATAATATATATACTAAGAAAATTCTTGATTATGCTTAGATTGCTGTTTTAGTTTCCCTGAATATATGGATTATTCTATTCTGTCTCTTTATCCAAGATAACATGTAATGCATTCATCATAATATTATGAAATTCATTTATGAACAAACCAAAAGGAAAGTTTACAAACAAAAAGAAAATTTTAAGTGTATGCTGTGTTGGTGCAGATGTAAATTATTTCATGTTGAATATTCAATTCCAAATATTAATTCTTTGTATACTATTTCTTGGAATCTTTGTTAAAGTCAGTGAAATAGCATGATAGAAATATTTAAATCTGTAGAATTAAATAGCAAAGTTAAGTTGGTATGAGGTTTTGTAGTCAATCTGGTTTCATAGCACTTATCTTTTATATGAGGGCTATAAAGCAAGCTAATAAAATTTATTTGCAAACACAGTGTGCTTTGTTGCAAGTACTATAGCTGTATTCCCAAGTAAGAGATTGGTGTCTTGTTCAGGAACAAAAAAACTATGAAAAAATTGTTAGTCCTGTTTCAATTTAGGATGGTATTTTTCAGTATTGCCAGCCTGGGCAACTGTTCCCTTTTTTTTTGTTTTTTTTTTTTTTCCTTCTCTTTTCTTTTTTTTTCCTTTTTTAAAAATTTCCCCTCCCTTCCCCCCCCCCCCCCAAAAAAAAACAAAGGTGGGGTGAAATAGGTCACTCTCTAAACTGATAAGCAGTTTTGTCTTCTTTACTGAGAGTAAACACAGTCCAGAACAGTAATCAGCAACTGCCACACTGCTGCCAACCATATGCCATGAGCACGTTTTTTTCCAACAGCATGCATCAGGATCTGTGCAATGCCGAAACCCTGGAGCCTCAGTATCTTGAAAAGCACATCCGTGAGAAGTGATAGTCCTATTGATGGCAGAAATTGATTAATGGCAACTTGCCTCTCTGGGAGGCAGCTTCTCCCAGGAACTCTTAAGTTTTGTTTTGCACGCTTCATCTTCAACAACAGAAAGAAAAAATATAACTCAGTACACCACCTTTCATACCTGACTTCGATGTGATGTGGCTCATTGGGTAGAGAGAGGTCAATGGGGCATGAATGAGAAAGGGCTCTCTGAAGGCTGACAGCTGAAAGCCAGAAGAAAAGATATCTTTACATTTGATTGTAAGAGTAAATCCATCTTTCAACATTAAAGTTTGCAACTTCTGACTTGTGACTGTTAAATGACCATATAAAAGTAGTAAAAGATTTTCCTTAAGGAACTGTTTGTCCAGAAGCTTGTAATATTTTCTTTCGAGGTAGCTCTTGCTACCTATCATCACCTACACACCACACCCATCTCCTACAGAACGGGAATTTATACTACCTTGAATCACTTTGCAAGCCTGTTATGTCTACAAATTTCAGATACAGAAATTAGAACCAAAGTCTGAATTTCTTGCAGAAATTTCTGACACATTAATTATTTTGATCCTAAATCACAATGAAATTCATCTTTTTTTCCATATCCTTGGAATTTTATTGAAAATCATAAAAATGTTTTAGCATCATTAGTTTTAAGGAAACACATAAGCATTCCCAGAGCTAAGATGTTTCATCATAGCTTAGTAAAATGACCAAACTGTTATCATTTCATGTCAGTTAAATGTTAACTTGTAGTTAACAAATGCAATTCCTCTTTCCATGACACTGTAGCATATAAGCTTCACGTGACATTTCTCTCATTGGGCCAGGCTGCTACTGTAACAAAATGTTACAGTGATGGGTTTGATAAGAATCAAAACCCCACTGCTGGGTAAGTGTGTAGTTTTGGAGGTTGTGATGCTGTACTTCTGCAGAAAGTGTTCGTAGGGTTGTGGAAATTTTTTTCCAATTAAATTTGGAAAATGACGATACCTGACAGAGTAGTAACATTTTTTATGTATGTCTGGATATGGCTAACCCTAACTCCTCCAAGTCTTCTGGCAGGACTTGACTGGCTGTAACTAAGGTCAAATTTAATTTAAGAAGACTACTTAAAAAGAAAAAAAATGCTGGCTTGAGTTCCACCAATAAACTTTTGGAGGTTTGTATTAAACTTTCCAGTTCTGCAAGAGCTGATTCTCCTCACTCATGAATACAAATTAAATAGCATACAAAGAGTATTCTTATTACAAGGAAAAGAAAAAGCCAAAAAAGTATGCATGCAGGATAAGAATAACTAATTTTCAAAACAGTACTAAAATGCTTTTAAACAGTTCACTTTTTGAATTTTTTTTCTCTTAGGGAAGTGTTAGGCTACTATTTCCCCCTCATGCAGCTCTCTTCAGTCTTTAAAAATGTTTAAGTCTTTCTGAAATTGCAAGGTCAGATTTGAATTAGTGATCTGTTGACTTGTCATGTTCATGTTAGCTGCTCCTCATTTCATTCTCCCTTGCCAAGCTTCACTCTTCTTGTCTCCAGAGCCACATATTGGGCAGCTGCTTACTACTGCACCTTCTTTTCATTTGCTATTGTTTTATGTACTCTCACTCCTTAGCCTACTCCTGCATTCATCCCGTCTCCGCTATCTGCGCCTCACACTGCTTTTTTTTTTGCTCTGATAACCACTCTAGGCAATTCCCACAGGTCTTCTCTGGTTATTCTATCATGTCTTAGGAGGGCTCATGGGATGTTGAGAAAGGCAGTCCTCCAGCTCACAGGAAGCTTTTAAACAATTTTAACACATCTTGCAGGAAAATTTAAGGTCACAAGAAACGCATAGGTCACCTTTTTTCTTTATTAAGCTTTTAGAAGACTTCTATCTAAAATGTACTTCCCTTGTTGTCCCAAGGTTATTTGCATTGCATTTGCATTTCAGCACCCAAAAATGTTCTATTTTCTAAGATAAGGACATTCATTCCCCTCATCACTCTGTTAACAGAACTAACTCAAGAACAATAACACAGCAAATGCAAACCAACCAGATTTCATGTAATCCTTTGCATTCATCTCAACTTCTCCAGCACTGCACTTCTTTCCAGGCTTATACTGCTTTGCCTGCCATTCCTTGAGGAAAGAATAAACGGATGTCTTCCTTTCACTTTAGGCCTTCCTCACCAGGTTCATATTCATACATACCATGATACAGCAGCTATGCCTGCACATAGAATCTATGAGGTTCATTCTATCAGCACAGACTCCAGATAGCCTCAGAGAACCATATAAGCGGGAAAACACTTTGCAGCTGCAGCTTCACTGGGTCACTCTTTGTATACAAGTACATCCTGCTTACTGCATCGGTTGTGTGAAATCTTCTTTATCCAGTGAGCTAGATAAAAACAGCCTGGTTATGAAAGTTCTGGTCTGTATGAAACTCTGAACAGAAAAGAAATACACCAAAACTGTCCATGTTGCTGTTTCCTGCTTGAGGTCTGGACTTCTGGTGACCGAAAATGGAGATTTTTGATTAAAAATACATGTAAGAAATTTGACAGCTAGCGTTGAGTTGTCCCAAATGAGTTTTGTAGTCTTTTCAAGGAATGAAGAGCTCTCAGTGGTTTTCAAGTCCTCGGTAGTTTTAATGCCCTTTTCATACAGTGACAATGTGAAAGGTCTGTGCTTTATTAGGCTCAGGAAGATACCAAGAGTTTTTCAAAAAATGTTCCAGTGAAATCACCTTCTGGATTTAGCAAGAGTGGCCTGAGATTTTTTAATGAATGTTATTTTTTAGTGCACTAATTAACATATGCCTCTCTTGTTCCAGTGCAAAGTTTTTGTTTAGTTTTTATATCCTAAATGGTGACAAAGAAAAATAAAGGTCTTTTTTAAAATACGCAGTTCTGATCAATGCGGATATCCTGTCTCTTTAGAGCAGAGGTCTCTGTAAGAAACCTCTGTAATCCAATGTCATGGATGCATACCATTTTATGGTTATTATTGCCCAACAATAGTCAGAGTCTGATGCATGTGGATAACAAATGGTCTGAACTCTCTTTAACTTATTAAGTGTTTAGTAGATTACTTGAATACGTTCTACTATTCCCAGGGATATATGTAACTTCTGAAAGACACGTTGCAAATATAACTGAAGAGAACACAATGGCCCATTTAATGTTTTAACTGCTCGGTGCTAAGATGTCAGCAGTGTCATCAGATTTGCATCTGATATTATCATAATACCACCTAGAAATTCTGTGCCCAAAATAAGCAGATGCTTTAAAATATGTTTTTGGTCCCTCAGCTTTCTATTTCATTGTCATGTTTTGACTATAAAATGCATAAAAGTTTTTAGTGATATAACATGATCTCCAAAGAAATGAATAGTTTTGTTTTCTGGGTCTTCAGCACAGATGTGCGTAAATAACTAATGGAGCATGAGGACCGTACTTGGAATTCTAGGGGGAAAAAAGGTATATGCTCATTAATTTAACATTACCTATCCTGTGCACTGCAGTGTGTACTTTCAAGAAAAAAACAGTCACTGATTTGAGGACTGTATCATGAATCAGAGTATCAAATTAAAGCCGCATTGTTAATGTTCTTGGAATTAAATTAAAATTAATTGTATTAGCGTATTGATTAATATTATTTTCTGCAGAGATGGCTTTGCGTGTGTATAGTGAAATCTGAAAAGTGTATGAGCATTAACATGTAGGAAAGAAGTCTTTATGTTTCGGGTTGTTTTTTTAAAATTTTTGTTTGTTTGTTTTGTTTTACGGTCTTGATTCAGGATTGTAGTCTGTGCCTCAGTCTGGGAGTTTGGAGCAGCAGTGAGGTTGCGAGCGCAGGTGCGCGGAACCCCCAGGGCGGGCTGGGAACCGGCGCGGCCCGCGGGAGCCCCGGCAGAGCCGAGCGCGACCCTCCAGCGCAGGCCACCGCCAGAACTACATTTCCCAGGCGCCGCCGCGCCGCGGGGCGCAGCGATTGGCCGGACCCGGCCCGCTCAGCGTGGCGGCGCGG